>NDGM011184534.1:0-21151 GCA_002564305.1 Octomys mimax | reverse complement strand
TATAGGAGACATATTTTTACACGAACAGGCCTTGTCAAGCTCACAGGTAAGGCTCCTGTGTCTCCCCTGGCTTCTGTGTCACAGATGTCTCTGATCAGCAGCCGATCAGCAGCCGAGAGGCAGTGCTGTTCAGGTTAGGAAGGGCCATGTGAACAACATCCTAGCCTTTCTTTGGTCCCGACTGACAAGCTCAGTGAGAGCAAATAGAGCCACAGTAGTCCTGGAATGAGGTAGTGCGATGCACTGTGCACTGTTTTCCCACAGAATCAGACCATCGTTTGTGAGAAGACTAAACCAGATGTGTAGAAACTTCTCTCATCTCTTTATTTCCAGGTTTTTACATTGCTCCACGCAATGCCACGGGCTGCCTGCCATGTTTGTGCCACACAGCAGGAGCAGCAGGACACGTCTGTGATGGCCTCACTGGGCAGTGCCTTTGCCGGGATGCCTCCATCACTGGACACCGCTGTGACCAGTGCAGTGACCACTACTTTGGATTTGACCCTCAGGCTGGAAGGTAAATCTCTCTAAGAAAGCACAACTAAGTATTCTGTAAAGCTGTCTTTGCAGTTACTTCATCTTTGCTATCAGTGAGCGTTGGGCAGCACAAAGCAGCATCTTCTACCAAAACCATTCTTTCTATCAACAAGCTTTTGATCCTTCAACATCTATCTATTAAACATCAGAGCAGTTTGAGTATTCCAGAGTGGGCTGTTGTACACTGGAGATGTGCCCTGAACTAGGGGCTAAGAATACTGGAGAAGATAAAACCCTTGTTACCAAAACACACAGCTTACAGTCTGGATGCAGAGAAAGAAAGGTAAACAGGTGCACAGAGAGGAAAGTGCATAACTATGTACACTATGTACACATGTCCCAACTATGCTACCTCTCTGTGTGTGTGCGCACGTGTACGTGTGTGTGTGTGCACACAGGCTAACATGTTTACGTGGTCCATGACTTATCTGTGTATTGCTTCTGTTTGTCATTCTCATCTTCTTAAGTCAGGTTTAAAGACCTGCAGGTGAGGAACCTCACTGTATTTCATGATGAAATTTGTTTTTTCAGCATGTCAAGTACATCCTGAAAGTGAGTTAACCACCTTGCAAAGTTACACCGTCTTCACTATTCTACTTACTTCTCCATATCACAGGACACATGCTGTCAGTCACTCATCTGTGTTCACTCCTTTACTTGGGTAGATGTGCTCTAACATCAGCTCTGTGCGTGCATGGTGTGCATGCATGTGTGTGTGTGTGTGCATGTGCGTTTGCATGTGTCTGGTCAAATTGAGAGCTTGCCTACAGTTCAAAAGTATCTCTCACCACTTTTTTGCTCCTAGCTTCAAGCCCCTGATGTTGTATTGAACTCAGAGGAGAACCTCAGTTGAATCCATTTTTCAAGCAATATACTTTTAAAACATTATCATTGCTGATTATTCAATGGGTTGAGATTACCTGGGCTCTTTATGTATTTATTGTTATTTTTGTGATGCTGGCAATTGAACCCAGGACCATATACACATGAAGCAAGTGTGCCGCAGAGCCACCCTATCTGTCTCTGAACTTGCTCTGGAGCACCTCCACCAAGCAGAGATGGAGTGACAAGGTCATTACTGCAGAGAACTCAGGCTAGCTCATTCTGACTTGCTTTTGAAATTCATTTTACTTTGGGAAGATTATTGTGAAAATATTTGTTAAAGCAACATGTCCACTAGATACACATGCATGGAAAGCCAAAAAGCTCCATGTTTTACCCTAGAGATAGGACCTGAGGGGTCGAAGTGAGCTTTTTTTCTTTCCCACAAGGATGAGATCAGCCTGAACAGGTTCAGAAAGTGCAGGTGCTGTGTGTGTTAACTTCCAAGACTTCCAAGTCAGTCCCCAGACTGACTGGCTGGCTTCACCTCTGGCCAATCCGGTCTTCAAATTTCCTATCTTCTCCTTAGTTATGAGCACACTTATCTCACCAGAAAAGCACCCAGCTGACCAGCTATCTTCTAGGCAGCATGCCTGTTACTCCTGCCATCTGTGACCCATTCTGCCCCCATCCATGCTAGTCCACTGGTGCTCTTGTCCTCCTTCCCAGGTTATCACCCAAACCTCTGCTCCATGACAAAACTCTCACCAAATTGCCTTATAGGGCGTCACATAATTTTTCTTTAAGTGAAACCTGATTCCCTTCATTAAACTACTTTGTCTTCCTCTCAATATTTGTTTTTTATTTTTTGACCAGTTTGCACTGAGCTATATCCCTCCCTCTTTATTTATTTATTTATTTTTTAATTTTAAGACAAGGTCTTGCTAAATTTCCAAGGCTTGACTTGAACTTGTGATCCTCCTGCCTCAGCCTCCCAAAGTATGAGATTGCATCACCTTTCAGTGCTCCTCAAGTCAAGGCTGACTGTTCTCTCGCTATGTGTGTCTCTGGCTCATCTTCCTTCCCCATCTTGGTGGGTCACAGGACCAGATGCTGCTCACAGAGCCGTGCTCTCTGATCTTCTGGTCCACATTGGGCATGGCTGGCACTGGCTCACAGGGCGGACAGAGGCATCCACCCAGACTGATGAAGAGCAGGTTGAGGAAAGGAGCAGGGACAGGCTTGGAAGTCACCGCAGTTGCTCTCAGGGTGGGGTCCAGCAGACAGAGCTGATGTGGAAGGCTGGGGAGACTTGAGACGTGTGAACACTGAGGAGAAGTGAGCCTCTAAAGCAAAACGAGCCTTGGCAAGTGTTGCAGGAATAAGATTGGATATCTGGGTATCGATTGGCCCTTGCTCGCCTGGTGTAGGAAAGAGCTAGCTCACAGCTACAGTGCTCCCTTAAATCATCAGGGTCGCCTTCTCTCCTCGCTGTTCTAATCTCTGTTCTCTCTGGTTATCTTCACTTGACCCCTCACCCATTGGGGCAGCGCTAGCGCTGGGACGTGGTGACTCCCAAGCCTCTGAGGTAAATGATTTTGCTCCAACACAAGATCCGCCTTCTTCAGCAATGTGGATTGTGCAGCACAGCCTCTAAGACTGGGCTCAAAACAGCCTTTTGTCTGTATGAGTTGGTTACGCCAGGTGTTCGTCATGGTGGTGAAGAGCTGACCGATGAAGGAACTGCAGCTTCTGCCTTCTCTCTCCCTACTAAAGGTATCATTATTTTCCCATCTTGAAATGTGCTTCTCTGGCCTCCTCATTCACTTAATTCTCACCCAGGACCATGCTCAGTTCTCTGGCCTCAATCTTCTTCATCCCGGAAAGTGCTGGTCTGGGAATACATGACAACCTTCTGGTTCTCTCATTCCACTCTGTCACCAACCCTGTTGCTTCACTTCTTTGCATTTGTGTCCGATCTCCCTACCTGGTCTTTAGTGAATCTCATCCCTGTCTTCTCCTCACAACCTGGGTAAGAACCACTCTGCTGCTAGGGAGAGTCATTTTCGTGGTGACTGGAGCAGGTCGGGATCGCGGGCTCCCCTGCTGTGTTCCTGGCACGGAAGACCCCTCCTTCTCACCCCCTTTCAGCCCCTTTTGACTCTGCATGTTTTTTCAGTTCTTCCTCCCTGTCCTTGCCTGTGTGGATGATCTAAGCCTCAGCTTAGACATGGACAGAATAGAACTAGAGATAAAGATCCACCTCCAAGTAGCTACGTGTTCATTTTCGCACATCCCTGCGTGTTTATCTAGTCCTAGGAAAACAGAATGAATGCAGTCTCTTTTCTAAAAATAGCCAGTTGCTGGCTGTGATGCGCTTCCTCATCTTCTGCCCTGGCTCCTTTGCTCCTCCCTCGCTGAATCCTGTCTCAGCCCCCTTTTCCCTTTGAGCTTCTCTCTACCAAGTCCTCCCTTTACTTCACCTAAATCTCTCTTCTTTAATGGTAACTTCCTATGGTCATGCCTTTGCCACGGTCCCAGCCTTTTCCCTCCTCTGGCCTTACTTCAGATCCCTGAAGCTGATGGGTAGCCTCTTTTTCTGTTCACTTGCTGACACTTAGGAGGGGTGGATTTGTACCCTGTTTACTTTCCTCCCTGCCATTACTGAGGCCTCACGTGAGTTAAGGCGTAGCAGTTGAACCTGCAGAGTGCAGACAACTGAGAACTAGTTAGATGCGGCTCTTGGAACTCGCAGCAAGGACAGGTCTAAGGAGACAAGAGATGGGTGAAATGGGTGAGGGGAATGAGATCAGAGAACATGCTTCCCCCGGAGGGGCCTTGAGAACCCTTGAAGGGTCTTGAGGCCTTGCCCAGCTGGTGAGGCTCAGATGTCCATCTGCATGGGGAGAGATGGCCTAGTAGGACCAGGGCCTGCAGGGTGCACAGGAAGAGAATGCTCTTTGTACCTGACGCTCAGGAGCTCACTGGAGAAAGGGCTCCACAAGGTCCACCGATAGGGAGGTGCCCAAGGCCGTCTCAGGTGCTAGGCAGAGTGCTGCTCAGGAGGCGTAAAGGCTGGTACAGAGTAGCCTGGGGCTCCTGCACATTACAAACTCAGTAAGCAAGTCCTTAGGATGGAGCAAACTCCAGGACAGAGATTTTCGTGTTGAGACAGAAACAAAAGAAACAGTCACAGGGTTGCTCCCATCCAATGAAAGTTGGCTTTAGATGCACACAGGACCAGCTGCTGCAGCCTGCTCTGGGTTCTGTAAGCCCGGGAGGGCCGAGCCCTCTCAGACTATGAACAGGTGAAGAGGCAGGTGAGGAAGGGAGCAGGGACCACCTCCAACCAGCTCTAGCTGGGGACTTGCTGTCTGCCTCATGTCCCAGCTGGGCAAAGGGGGAAGCCTGTTTTTTTAAAGTATCTGTCTGTTGTGATTTGTGTCTAGATGTCCCCCCAAAGCCTCGTGAAGTCATGGGGTGGCTTCTGGAGTTTGTGATTGATTACTGTGGGTGTGGATGCTGCACCTGCCCTGGGGCAGGTAATTTGTATTTCAATGTAAGAAGAAAGGAGAAGTTAGCTGCTTGAGCTGCTCCTACTCCTCCCTTGTGCTCTTGCTCTTTGCTGCAGCCATGCAAAGTTGCTTTCTTCTGTGTGCTGCTCTGCCTCTGACTCAGCTGAATATGGACTGAAGCCTCCAGTAACTGTGAGCTAAATAAACCTTTTCTTCCTTCATTTTGGGTGTCAGGTATTGGTCCCAGCAACAAGAGAAGAGTAACTAAGACACCGTCCTGCAAGTAAAGATCTGAGAGTTGACTTGACTAGTATAAGACAAGGCATAAGATTTTCTGAGTTGAATCACCTGGGTCCAAGGCAGGGTGGCTTGGCAGAGGGCTGGGACAGAGCAGAAACAGCTCTTGGCAGGGCAGGTAGGAAGCAGAGAGCGATCAAGGAAGGAGGAGGGAGATAGACCTTCCATCCCACACCTGGTGACGACCTCCTTCAAGCAGTCCCCACAGCCTACCACACCCTGCTATCATCTCATCAATGAACAAATCAACTGATGGGTATCTCAAACCCATGATCCAAGAAGCTCCCGCAACCCCACCAGTAGACACCTGGTGCTTTGGGGAAACTTTAGACATAAACCACATCATCTATATCCATGATTTCAACAATTATATACTTGCTAATGAGCCTCAAATATTTCAAATTTAGTCCCTGTCAGGGTCACTCAATACCTCTGAATCTGAAGTTTTGCATCTGCCATGCATTCTGTTCTTAACGTAACTAACGCAGAACCAATTCACTTTTAGATTGCCGCTCACACTTTCCCTCAAAATTACAATAAATGTCTCATGCTATGTCATGCCACCATCATCTTGACATAAAGGATTGGCACCATCAAACATTTACTCAAGTCCAAGCCACTCTCACTGGATGGGAGTCCTCTCAGTTTGGGCAGGATTGGTTTCACAACTAAGTCAAAAATAATCACATACAGCTGCTGGACAGAACTGTGGAGGTGTGGAGCTGTCACATGTAATGCAGTTTCTTTGAAAAGAACAGAAGGAACAAACCTTCCCATGGCTGTTTGGGACCCAAGTTAGTCTATAAGATTTCTCTTCTTAACTTGCTGCTGTGGAAGGCTTGTGATTTGAGTTGACCCTTTTCTTTCACTGATGAATTTTACTGTCTCTTTTCACTTTACCATTGATAACCATTAGACAGAAAATCTTCCAGCCTGGAAGGTCATAGAGGAAAAATACTTCAAAGCATGACAGTGGGAATTGCTTGAGCTGATACATTGACTCTTCATTGGGGAGGGGTAAGAATGGGCTTTCTCCTTTTTATGTTTTCCGTTTTTTGAATGATTGTATGCTTGACTGTCACTGTCGACTTCTGGTTGTTATTGTATATGTGTACTAACCTTTGCTATTTTGAGAATGGGTACAAAGATGGCAAAAATATATGGGATCTCATCTAGCTGAAGACATTTTTGATACTTAGGGGAAAAAGTTCACCCACAGTTGAAGTGGATCTAGACACACAGTATAGGGAAGTAATTATGCTCTGATGTCAAGAACATGAAACAAAAGAAAATCACATATGGACAATGCAGCCTCTCTTGAACATAGTTACAGAGATAGATGCTTAGAAATACAATTTTTTTTCTAAAGTTCTATAATCCATGATAAATTGGGTATTTTATTGTTATACCAGGCAAAGGTAAAAGCATCACCATTTTCTTTAATCTACTGGGAAAATATTCTGGCTTCTAAATCTACATTTTCCATGTCCATATTCAGAGATTCTGAATCCCTACACAAAGTTCACATATAGCCCGTCCATGACCCACATTTTCTTTATTAAGCATGACATTGTTTGCTCCATTTTTTTTCTTGGTTTGTTTTCTATAGCTTTCTCATACTCCCAGGAAAACAATATACAACAACAGCAAATCCAGCTGACAGAACGATGGCTTCCTGCAACCAGTCTAGGACAGTGTTTACCTGTTTCTAACCAAGTGGTTTATTCTTCAAAAGTTACCAGTCATAGAAAGGGGACATATATATTAAAAAGCTGATCCCAAAGCAGGAACTGTTCCTTTTGCGTCCAACTTGCTTTGATCAGCATGGAGGGGGCCTGCCGGTTAGCTCAGTTGTTTAAGTGCCTGCTCATGCAAATGTGGTCAGGGACAGGATACCATGGTTTGAACCCCACCTCAACCTGCCTTACCGGACCTGCCCTTAAGGCAAGCTAAACCAGGCAAAAAACAAACAAACAAACAAACACCTTCTCAACTTTTGAGCCGGGGAGATAGCTCAGTAGAATAAGTGCTTGCCTAGCAAGCACAGGGTCCTGAGTTCAATCCCCAGTACTGAAAAAGAAAAAAAAAAAAATCAACATTGAAAACTCTGAAGCAAACAATTCTGCCTACTAAAAAGAACAATACAGCCATATGTATGCCCAAAACAATGAAACAAAAACGAGTCACACTGAATTTATCTCAGACCCATATGTCACTCTGCTCCACTTCCTGGTGTCATCCTCTATTTGGCTGTGACTGCATCGCCTTCTGCCTTCCTTCGGCTGCCCAGGTCATGGGTGAACACTGTTTTACTTACGTGGGATCCACGGCCCACAGCCCCCAGGGATTCTTCCCTGGCATGCGTTCTTCATGTTCAGCAGTCCCAGTCACCCTCGAGTTAAGCCTTCAGAGCCAGGACTGTAGCTGCTGACCCTGGTTACCAGCAGGCACATGCTGAACTGCAGTACAGAGTGCAAGGCTGGCCAGGGAACTAAAGGACCAGACTTCTGAACGACTAGAGGAAAATTCTCCATTGTGAGATGTTTTGTTTTTGTGACAAACCTTTCATACTTGAATGCAACATGCTGGATTTGGTCTGCCCATTTTTCCACGCACCTCTTTCCCACTGATCCCAGCTGACCTTTCCTCTGAAAGGCAGATCAGTGACCTCAGAGGGAAGCAGACAACCTTCAGCCAACTGGTCTCCTTCTTTGCTGATGTGATAGTGGCGCTTGGGGGCATGTGTTTCTTGGATGTGTGCTTCTGTGACTCTCCGAGAGATAGCTGGCTGCCATAGGGGTGCCTTAGCCCCTCATCATCTGTCCATCGAGCCTGGGCTAGCTCACAAGGAGGAGGGAGCACTTCAGGATGGGGCAAAAGCATGTGAAACCACCAGGGGACCATTCTCACAGGCCTTCATACTTGCTTTAATTTCATTCGTCATCACCACAAGCCACAAGGCCAGCTCCTATTTGGAAGTAGAGAACAGATTGCATTTTGGGAAAGGAATTACACAGGTGCTGTAAGGCGAAGACCTGGAAGGAAAGCGCACGATTTGCGTTCGCTTTTGCAGCAGCCCACAGCTACTTCACCATTCAGTCTTGCTTGCTGTAGGTTGTCGATGATCCCTGCAGGAAATGCCTCTTGTCATCTACAGTAGCACATGTCCAGTATGAGGTACAAGCAAGGAGACAGTGCTGGGCACAAGGCTCTCTAGGTTCCAGCTTGGCTTTCTTGTGAGACCAGGTGTATTAGCTTCCAATTGCTGATGTAATAAATCGCCACAAATTTAGTGTCTTAATACAACACAAATTTATTGTCTTATGATTCTAGAGGTCGGAGGTCCTAAATTAGTTTTGCTGGGCTAAAACCAAGGTGTCAGCAGGCCACCTGTGTTTCTTCCGTGTGCTCTAGGAGAAAATCTATTTTCTTCATTTTCCTAGCTTGCAGAGGCTGCCTACATCCTGTGATGCAGAGAGCTTTCCTTCATCTCCAGAGCCAGCCGAGTATGCTTTCTCTCTTCTCTGACCTCCACTTACATCCTTATATTCTTCCTCTTAGACCCTTACCTTCCTACCTTCTGTTTATGATAATCCCGGTAATTATATTGGGTATTCTTAAATCATCTGAGATAACCTCACTATCTCAAAATCCTTAATCACAACTACAAAGTTCTTTAACCAAGTAAGGTGACACATTCACAAGTTCTCCATATGAAGACTTGGATGCTGGGGGAAGGGGCATGATTCAGCCTACTGCATTGGCCATTCATGGGCTGGGGTCAAAGTTGGCCTTCCACCTGTGTTTAAATAAAGTTTTATTGGAGCACAGCAATATGTGTTCTGTACATATTGTCTGTGGCAGCTTTCTGATTACAGTAGAATCAGCACCGTGTTACATCATATGACCCTCAAGAACCTGAAGCACTTACACTGTCTGCTTCTTTGTAGATAAAGACTGCAGACCCTGTAACTAGATTTTCTGTCCCCTTGGGATATTTACTTAATCTTACTAAGCATCATAGACTCTTATCTCTATAGATCTGGAAAGAGCCTTAAAAGTAATTTTTGCTACTCTGCGTAAGTCAACTTTTAGAATAACTGAAAAAATGGTTATCTACTCTTCCAAAAGATGCAAATAAAAAAAAATTGTCTCATAAAATAGCACATACTTGTTTCTAACAACTGTAATTCTGAAACAGATAGAAATAAGTTCTTTGTGTTGAGTAAAAACTTTCTATCCCTGCGATTCTTGTGGCCAGTCTTATGGCTGCCTCTGAGACCATGGAGAATAAAAGTGATTTCTCTTCTACTTGAAAGCACTTTAAGGGTTTGACTGTGCTGTCATACCATGAAGTGATTTGTATGGTTATGTGTAGTGTCAGCAATGAAGGAGGTGAAGAACTCAGACACAAACCTTGCAAAGTAAGCTCTTCTCTACAAGGTGGAATTGTCACCTCCCTTGAAGTGGAGGTCACTACTGCATGAGGGAAAGGGAGTCACTGCTTAGGTCAGTTTCTTATGAGTTCCCACACGCATGCCTGGGAAGGCTTCCCAAGAGGGAGAGGTTTGGGTATTGCTAACTTTTCCCTCCCTTCTAGGTGGGGTGGTCCACCTGCCGGTAACTCTTCGGTAAACCATGTGAGTCTTTCAGCTCAAGCAAGATTGATGAACAAACTCTAAATACTGCTAGAATTTGTTTCCCAACTCCAAGAAAATGGAGATGCTGTTAGTTGGCTGTCAGGACCCCACAACCCAGCTCAGTAAGACCACACTTTCTCTGTGGAGGTAAAGTGTCCTTAGCCAGGGGGAAGACAAGCTCCTCCACAGTTCTGTTCCTCCATGAGGCCTGAGCAAGGGCAATGGCCAGAGGCCTCTGGTCTCAGGGAGTCTGAGCAATGGCCAGGCTTCCAGAAGATCTGGTCATTCCTGGGAGGTGAGCATAGCAGGGGCACACTTGTGCCAGTGATCAAACTCAAATGCTCTGTGCTGTCATCAGAGCTACAAGTCCCGTTGAGATTTGTACCCAGTGTCCCATCCTACAGCTAAAGCCTTCTTAGTGCTTTCTTCATGATAACTACATTTATGCTACAGCATCTGTTGATGGCAGAAAACTCGTCCCAACTTTTCCAATCTGCCTTGAAGTTTTTGCTCCTCTATTGCCTAATTGATCATTGTCTAAAATCCCTCTGTAATCTGCATTCTCTTCCTCCTTCACTTTTTGATGTTGAATAATATCTTCATCCTTGTCATATTAGCAAATTAGAAAACCAAGAATAACTCCACCCCCTTCCCTCTTCCACCTTCAATTTGTCAACCCCTTCCATCAGTCTTACTTGTCAAAGATTTCTGAAATCCGAGTCTCTCCTCCCCTGGTCCGCAGCGCTTCCCGAGGTAGCAACCCCGGACCTCTTAACTTCCCAGATTTGCCTATCACTGCTTCTCAGCCTGCGTTAATATCGTAACTTCGGAATGGTTTGCAATTTCACATCCTCTCCTGTGTTTTCCGTTCTGTTTTCTTCCCTTCTGGATTTGTCTGCCTTGTTTTGGAGTTTTGAAATGTTTGGGCTCTGAAATGCTTGCATATGAAGGACATAAAGAGAGGTCTTGAAAATAAGACCTCTATCTAAACACAGATTTTGGGGCCAACCAGATAGCTCAGTGAATTAAATCAGCTCAGGCAGATGCAGGGACCAGGGTTTGATGCCCGGCATGCTGCGCTGGCCCTGCCCCCAGGGTGTGCTGAGACAACTGAGACGAGGTGTGGTGGTGTACACCTCTAATCCCAACACTCAGGAGGCTGAAAACAAGAGGATCACTGCAAGCCCGATCCTGTTTAGTGAGACCCTGTGGACCCTATACTCAATACATCAAAAATTTTTTATAAACACAGATTTCTTTATATTTTTGGATAGTCTGAAAATAAGCCTTTGTAGTATTTTAGTGTACCTGTGTTTGGACTGTGACACATACAGGAGGTCAGGTGTGGAATTTTCCATTTCTGACCTCATACTTTTGACTTTTGGAGCACTTCTAATTCTGGCTTTCAAGTTGGTGATGCTCAAAGTGGCCCTCCTTTCCTCACCGCTCCCCCTGCCCCCAGATTTGGCGGCTACCCCTTCCGTATGCCCCAGAGTGTGGATGTCTGTGTGAATGTGTACACATAGGCTTTCATGGTACATTGTGATCACAGCAGGAGCAGCTCACGGTGCTTACCCTTAGTTCCTACACGTTTATTTCAATCCAGGTGATAACTGAGCCATAGCAAATGTTATTTATGTCAATCAACGTCAACATCAACTTGAGGGAGTCTGTGAGTTGAGGCTCCGTACCCAGGAGTGGTGGCCAAAGAGAGATGTCAACAATATGATGCACCTCGTGGAGCCTCTCCCAGGACCCCCTGTAGCAATTCTCCCTCAGATGATGAAGTTTTTGACAATAGTATGCATTATTGAAAGCCGCTCCCTTCATTAATAGTTATATTTCTTCACCAACAATTATTAGGGTAACACTCTTATTTCCAGTTTGTGCAACATGAAAAGCTTCCCAGGAAAATACATAAATTGTGCGATTTCAGAGACAGAGGCCCAGCAGAACTCTAACGGCACAGAGTGAGCCGGCAGAGACGAGTGGCGCTTTTCTTCTGCTTTGTTTATCGTAATGAACTGGTCAATAAACATCACAAATTGTTTATCTATATAAATCTTGACAGATTACTCTTTATGAAATCCATTTAGCAAGTGAGGTTTTCCCATAAGGATGAAAAATGAAGATTTTAAACAGATTGCTGGAGCAGCCCTGGCTGTACCAGGAGACTCGGTGTAATAAAGGTTTCCTTATATTAACATTACAAAAACCATTTATCCTGGCAAAATCAATATCACAATTCATCTTAGTTTGGTGTTTCTCTTTCTAAGCTTAAAATGTCTTTTCCTTTATTACATATAATTTTGTTTTAATAAACGTGAAATATATCTAATTTAGGAGGCACGCTGGAGGAGGGATAACTTATAAACTGACATCAAACTTGTGCCTCATTTGCTAAAGAGGCCTGGAAATATTTGAAATTATATTTGAGTGGCTGAGAAATTTAAAGGAATCTTTTTACTTAAGTCTTAATTACAAAATCAGCCTCAGATCCTTTGGGCTAGAAACCAACTCTAATATTCAGAAAAGTCTCCTCCACTGAATTGTGCTTGAGAAAACTCTCCTCCTGTTATTAAGCAACTATAAAAGTCAGATACATTCAATGTAGCAATGGCTGGGAAAAGAGACTATAAAATCAGGAATAGACAGATTTAATTACTCAAACACTGCACGTTTTCCTATGGAGTGATATATTTATTCCATTTGGATTTGGAACTTAATATCCCACAGATATTGACATAGCTGACTCGGAATTATGCATGTAGCAGTTGGCTGGAGGAAAATAGAGCTACAGCAAGCAAAGGAATTATGTTATGTGCTGGAAACTATTACTCTAAATGCACTCTATGCAAAATAAGT
Source organism: Octomys mimax (assembly GCA_002564305.1). Lineage (NCBI taxonomy): Eukaryota > Metazoa > Chordata > Mammalia > Rodentia > Octodontidae > Octomys > Octomys mimax. Next base: position 8,475 of record NDGM011184534.1, on the reverse strand, counting down.
GTGATTGTCTCGTGAGTGAATGGTAATAAAAACCAAAATACTCAAGGGACATTTACTTATGAGTAGTATACTGATTTATAAATACATATACACGTACATACGCACATTAAGAGAAGCTTCTTTCTGACTGTTTATGCTCACCAATATTACAATAAAATCCCACAAACAATATACTCTAATAGCATATAATGAAGTTAAAAACCAACTATTTCATTGCTGTCATAATTTCATTTTCATTTCAGCGCATAATTTTCTTCAGCCCTGGTACCTACCTGGAACAAAGCATCTATTTGAAGTGGAATTTTGATGGAATGAGTACAAATAGAAGACTTGATATAGTTGCTTGTGGACGGGGGGAGGAACTGTCCTTTCATCATGACCGTAGGAAGGGCTAACAGCAGCACGGTGATTCTCAGGAGAAACTGTACTCTATCTATTCCCAGGGGGATATTAGTCCATAAAACAAATTTGCAGCTTATTTGGCAGCTTTGGCTTTTATCAGCCTCTTGAAGGATGTTGAAAGATTACCCAGGAGATCACACTGTCAAAGTTGAGCTGGGACAAGGCAGCTCCTCCTTCAGCATCTTTGGCAGATCGTGTCGGCGAGCCCCTCCAGGGCTGCCTCCTCTGCGCCAAGGGAAGGGGTTCTTCCTATGCTCTACTTTTTTATTTTTATTAATTTTTTTTTGGAAGAGATCCTTGGAATCAAACTCAGGACCTCACGCTTGCCAGTCAAGTCCTGTGCCACCAAGCTAAAGCCCCAGTCCTTACTTCTCTTATGCTTCATGGTACCTAGATTGCTGATCCTAACCAGTGCTGTTGCTGTAGCGCTGATGTCCGAGCAATTCACCCTAAAGAAGTTGGTTTGAGCATCTGCCACAGGGCGGGGCCACAACTCTCATAGGAGGCCTTGGGCTCCAGGAAACCCAAGCTGCTGTGCGGTTACCTCATTTCCTCTATATCATTAGCCTGTTTGCCCACATCGGAATAATGCTTTCGATCACCAGAGATAGACATGCAAAACTGGTAAAAAAAAAAATTATAAGAAATTAAAAAGAAGAGGGAAAAAAAAGCATTAACTGATCCTTTCAATAGACCAGCAGAAATCAGCAGTACATATCTGGTAATCTGAACAACTCAGTTGAAGGTAACATGTAATACAACAACCATTGCTGAATTGCTATTATTTTGATAAGTGAAATTCGGTATCATTTCTATTGTTTTTTTCTCCTTCATTTTTATCATTTTGTATTCTCTTTAAAAAGCAAAACCAGCCACTCTGAATAAATGTCCAAATATTCTGGCTAGCAATGTATAAAATAAAAAAAAAATAGAATACCTGCTATGGCACCAATAATACCAAGGCCCGTCTTCATAAAGCTTTGAACAAAATTTAGCTTTTCTAAAGCCAGTACAGAATTTCAAGGTTCTTACAGAGAGCAATGACTGACTCACCCCAATTTTCTGCTTTGCAATTGGAGAGTTGCTTGAAAAGATAATTGTGTGGCTACTGTAATCTCAATGTTCAGCTGGCAGTGGCACAGCTATTGCACGACAGCAAGGTTCACAGCATTATTAATTGAACAACTGGTATTCACACTGACCCGGAAGATGCATAAAGACATGTAAAACATAAAAAAAACAACACTTGGAGGGAACCTTCAGTTAGCTTTCAAAGGGAAGACTTCACGCAGTTTTTATCACGAGCAGCATTTGATAAATAGTGCTTGTGTTTTGTTTTCTTTCGTGTGTGTTTCACTCCACCATCCTTTTCAGTCTGTTGGCTAAACCAGAGCCTTCCCCTCCACAGTGTTGATAGGTGCAACGTCTACTATGCATTATTAATCAAAATGCTATTCTCCTTGATGGTTTATTTGTCTTGTTTTCAGATGTCAGCCTTGTAATTGTCATCTCTCAGGAGCCTTGAATGAAACCTGTCACTTGGTCACAGGCCAGTGTTTCTGTAAACAATTTGTCACAGGGACAACGTGTGAGACTTGTGTTCCCGGCACAAGCCACTTGGATGTGCACAACCCCTGGGGTTGCAGCAAAGGTAGGTGTGCTCAGGTTCACGCTGGATGGGGTAGGCACAGGGTGCAGGCAGAACTCCTCACTCCAGTTAGGATCTAGGTGCAAGGCTTAAATGTGGAGAACTTGGTTTAATTTTTTTAAAAATCACACTAAATGAAATATGTGTGCACCTTTCTTTGACTAAGGAATTGGAAAAGGTGAAATTATTGTTTTAGCAAGCAATTTACAATGGTTTTCTGGAATTCAATGACTAGGTTAGTAACCAAATCCTAGTTGTTCCCAGACTCAGGGATTTCTCAACATGGGAATTTTAAAGCCAAAAATCAGGACAGCACTGGTTACACCAAACTAGTCAGTCACCTTTCCACAGAGAGTCATTCATTTCTTGATCATTTTCTGTAATAAGTAGAAGTTGTATTCTTATTTATTATGAGCTTTATATTCTTCAATCCCCAGAACTTTACACACACTATTGTACTGTGAGCTGCTTACTGATACTATAATAATTATCCTTACCTATTCCTGTCTTTCTCTGCTGTCATATTTAGTTTAAACACCTCTGTGTTCACATTTTTAATTCCTTGCAGCTAAAGATTGCACGCCAGCGTCTTTTGACTTCTCAGTCTTGGTTTCCAGTGCCCCACTGACCCCTCAAGGTCACCTCCTGTCTCACCTGGGCCTCTCTAGCCTACTGATGGCTTCTCGGTGTTTACTTTAAGATCACATGTCCGTATCTTTTCCAGAATCCCTAAGAAATTCCTGCTGGGAACATGTGCTAAGGAGCCTTCTACAACATATTGTGCCACTCATATTCTCCTTGGGGTGTCCTGAGTCTGTCATGAGTCACAACGCCAGGCAGTGGCACAGGCATGACAGGTCCCCGCCATCCAGCCCGCCCGGGTGTACTGTCTACACCATTTGAGGGGGAGATAGAGCTGGAGAGGGTATAGCTACCGATCCAGCAAGCATCGGCAGCTTTTGCTCCTGAGTGGCTGCTTTTCAGTGTCCTGTATTTTGCCTGGATTTTAGTATAAAATCATCTGAATTTTACTATAGGTAATTTCTGTTTCTCTTGGGAAAGGAGTCTCGTAACTGGCTTTGTGCACAAATGCGGCCAAAATACAAATCTGGAGTTCAGGAATTGCTGTGCATTGGTGAACTATGTGCATTACAGATTCTAGCATATTCCTTTCGATTGTGAGTGGTAGCTCATCATTTATACAGGATGATGGCAGCCTTGCCGAAAGCATGCGTAAGTAGTGATTTCCGGTCAGCTCTGCCCCTGATTTTGTGGGGGAATATTGGTGCCTGTTTTTCCTTCTTGGTGCCCCTTTTCACGTAGCCTCGGAGGTGGCCTCAGTCTGAGTCCTGGAAGTTGAGCCTCCATTTCTGGAGGAATATTCTTGGACATTCCATGTGCATTTGGTTTGTCATAATTCTAAAAAGTTTTATATTCATAATTTTTTATCCCTAGATAGATAATTCTCAGTTTTTCTGTCCCTTTAAAATTGTGATCCCCGGCATCATGCTCCTCTCCTCAGCTGTGTGCCACTGCTGCTGCCAGGTTAGGTTTACATTTAATAAACTGACAAGACAGTGTAAAGACAGAAGCGCTCAGCCACAGAATTGGCTCACTAGAGGGCAACACAGCAGGGCCCCAAGTTCAGGAAGGCCACACCCCAGTACAGGTAGTAGAAGGGGAGTAGGGACGCACTGGCTGTGGGCTCAGGCGAAGAGCCCCTTTCTCGCATTCACCTTGATCGCCACGGCTATTTGCCTTTCCTTGTAGCAACAGCAGAGGTCAACACCCTGCCTCGTGGAGAAGGGATGAGGGTGAGAAGACCACAGCATCACCTGTTGTTGGTCCACGAACCACTTCCGCCTGGCTCTTGACTGGCCACCAGCTGTCCAAAATATGTTTTCCCTGAACACTGAAAAGCGCTATGTGCTGTTCTTCCTGGTTGAAGAACTGCGGGATTAAAACTATTACTGTGTTTTCTCTTTCTCCAGGAGCCATCTGCGACTATTTTTTTTCCTTTTTTATTGGGCAGGAAGTCAGAGTAGGATGTAGAATATAATTTGCGAAGTGTAAAAGTGTTGAATTTAAATAAAGTAGTTAGAGCCTCTCTGACCATATGCTTCCCTATCGGGTGAATCCCTTCCTTTCCACCAGTATTAGTTCCACGCTTTCAAAATGATAGTTACTTTCCATGAAAGGAGAGATACAATCAAAGCAGGAGTTAAATAGTTAGGCTTTTGTACACTTTCTTGATGAGCAATAGTCCAGTTTGTCCTAAGCCTTTGTCTATGAGCGTTATGTTTCTATGTGTATGCATGTAAACAAGTGTGAGCACACAGAAATACATGTGTACATGCACACCCTTGTAGTTATTTGTAGCACCTCGTTTTAATATCATAGACACCTCTCTCACTTTTATGTTTCTCTTTAGTTCATTCATCTTTTTTCACGTGTTTTTCTTTATTGACTTATCACTGAGCCTCTGGTAGTTCCTCCATTAATAGCTTTCTGGAAGAAAAATTTATGGAAGTCTGACCATTTTACATGAACAGTTGAATGAATCTTAGTAATTCTTGGATTGTGTAAACATGAATAGAGTACAGCTGTAGAACACATCTGTGATTCAAACACAGTTCCCAGTGTCCATTGTTCTCCAGTGTCGTCTTCCTCGAGCTCCTAGCAACACCATATGTGGGTTTGATCTAATAATTTTGCTTTTCCTGGAAATTTTGCATAAGGAAAACCATATAGTTGTTAGGATTTTTTAAAATAGTATTTACATTTTTGTATGTAGCTTCTTTTTCTTAGTAAAATGTTTTTGAGATTCATCCATATTGTTGCTCATCTCAGTAGTATGTTCTCCTGATTGCTGAGTAAAGGAGCACTGTAGGGACAGGCCTTGTTTTGTGTGTCCATTAGTGAGATAATATGGAGTTTTTTCTGGTGCTTCTTATGAATAGTCTTCCTATGGACAGATGGTTACAAATGTCTCTGTGGACCCATATTTTCCTTTCCTTCCTTTCGTCCTACTCTATCTATCTATCTATCTATCTACCTATTGATCTGTCCTCTATCTATATCTATCCTTTACCAATGTCTATCTTATCTATCATCTACCTACCTACCTACCTATCCATCTATCCTCTATCTATATGTATCCTCTATGTCTATCCTATTCTATCTATATCTATCTATCTATCCATCATGTGGTACTGAGAATTAACACAAAGCCTTCACACTGAGCTATATCCCAGCCCTAAATATTTTTCTAAATTATCTTGAGATAAGGTCTTGCTAAATTTCCTGATTTGCCCAGCCTGGGCTTAAACTTGCAACCTCCCTGCCTCAGCCTCCCAGAGGGCTGGGAGTACATTATGTGCCAGCATACCTGGGTTAGACTCACATATTTTAAGCTTGTGGGTATGCCTAGGAGTAAAAGGCCTAGCTTTACAGTGGGTATAATCATAATTGTATAAGCAGCTGCCCATTTCTTCCCATTGTGGCCGGGGCACCATACACTTTCAGTAGCAAGCGGTGGGCCAGCCTGCTTCCCCGCAGGGAAAGCAGGCCAGCTCTGGCCTTGTCTGCAGCTCCTCTTGGTCAGTTAGTGCACATGTGGTGCTTCACGGTGGGCTTCCCCGGGACCAGGGCTGCTGGGCAGATTTGGCCTGTTCTATTTCTCATTTGAGTGTTTCCTGTGTCTTTCCAAAGCTTTGCCTGTTTTATGTGGCATGTGTCTGCTTGTTGAGCTAACAAATTGTTTATGTACTTGAAATAAAATGCAAGTTAACTTTTTCATTTATTTCATGAGATGCTTTGAATAAAAAGCTTTTAATTATTAATAAGTCTAATTTGCCAAAATTGTCCATTTGTGCATTTTAAATTTTACCTGAGAAATGTTTATTGGACACGTGTAAAAAAGATTTTCTGTGTTTTTATCTCAAAGTTTTGCATATTTAACTTTGCATTTGGGTTTAGAAACATTTTTGAAATAATTTTATATACCTAAAGATGATGTCAGCAAAAGTTTTAACTTTTATTTGGGGAAACATGAGTATCCAACTACTGCTATAATTCGAACTGAAATAGCTATCATTCTTCTTCTAAATTACCTGAACACTTATGCAAAAACAAAACCCTTCACTGATATCATATTCAGTGGTGAAAGGCTGGAGGATTTCCCTCAGAGCAGGCCCAGTGAGGGCGGCTCTCCGCTGTGACTGCCGTTGGGTACTGTGAAGCATGCGGCAGCCAGGACAGACAGTGGGAAAGAGGAAAAGGCCTCCACATGGGAAAGCAAGCCGTCTCTCTGTGAAGATGATATAGTTGCATTCCCAGAACATGCAAAAGAATCCACCAGCAAGCCTTTAGAATTAATAAAATCAGCACAGCAGTGTGCTGGAGAGTAACATGCAACATGGTGGCGCTTCTCTAAATAAGCAATGAACAAACCAAAAAAGAAATATAAGAAGCAGCCCCACTTACATTGTATACAAAATTGAAGCACAGAGGAGAGACTCATGCTGGAAACCCTAAAGCACTGCCAGTGAATGCTCAGGAGGGTCCGATTGATGGAGAGATGCTCCAAGCTCATGAATGAGAACACATTGTATCGCTAAGATAAGCACACTTATCATTCCAAGCAATCTGCAGACGCGATGCAATCCCTCCCAGAATCCCATCCTAAAAGTCAACTGGAATCTTAATTCCCAGAAGCCCAAACTATCCTGAAAAACAGATGATAATTGGAGAATTTAAACTTTCTGGCTTCAGAAATAGCTGCAAAGCTCCAGTAATCAAAACAACATGGCACTCCACAGACAAATAGACCAGTGAAGTGAAAATTCCACAAATGGAGACACATAAAGAATGATCAAAAACATAGTAAATGTTTACATTTGTGAAAACCCATTACAGGAAAGGACACATTGCCAGAAAGATGAATTAGGCATGTTCCAAGGGAGAAGAGGAATTCTGAATATTTTTGAGGGCATTATTCCCAAAGTATTTTTAATTGTAATAATTTTATTTATTCATTTTTAATTTATAAAGAACAGAAATTACTTTCTCACAGTTGTAAAGTGTGGCCAGTCCAAGCTGAAGATGCCAGTACTTTAGGGCCTGTCTTTCTGCTGACCACATGATGCCTTGAGTGCTGAGCTCTCCGGGGGATGACAGAGAAGAGACGCAGTACTCTCACATGGCAGAAGACTAGGAGAAACTCACCTCTTAAAAGCCCTTTCATGGCTCTGTCCTCAAGACCAGCACACCCTGTATTAAGACCCATCGCCCAGCTCTGCTACACTGAGGATTAAGTTTCCAATACAGTAGATAAATTTTGGACTTTTGTTTTTTTGATAGTGAGGATTGAACTCAGGACCTTGTGCTTGCCAGGTAGGCACTGTGCTAAGGAGCTACAACCCCAGTATGTGAATTTTGACACATCGCAACACAGTATTTATCCCTATGAAATTGGCACAATGATCAAGAAAAAAAGACTAATGATAAACTTAATCTGTTGATTCCTACTTTGGGCAGGTTCAAACCTTTCAAAAATGTCTTCATGGCTGATGAGGTAGCTCAGCAGTCTAAGCTCCTGCCTGGCAAGTGCAAGGACATTAGTTTGATCTCCAGTATCATATGTCATGCCAGTCCACCCCTGGGTATGCCAAACTGGCTACCAAGACTGGAGGTGGCATGGTGGCACGTGCCTGTAACCCCAGTGTTGGGGAGACTGGGACAGGATGATCACTGTGAGTCTGAGCTGCATAGCAAGACCCTGTACCAAACACATAAATTAAAAAAAAAAAGGCTTTGAAATGGCAGGTCCATAATTGCCATCAAACTGAAATGCAAATATACATGGTTCCCAGCAAGAAGTTGGATGCAGAACAAATTTGTATGTCATTTTTGGGACCAAATTGTGTTCACTGCTTTCATTTACAAAACTGTTCACACTGCTTTAAAATTTAAATGTTCATCAGCATGTTTGATCACCTAAAGTTTATGGAAATTTCTGTCTAATAAAATATTATGTTGAGTCCTCATCTGCCTGTTCACCTGATCTGGCACCTTGCACTCTGGCTTTTTGCCAAAGTAAAAGTAACTACGAAGAGTAAGTGATGGAATCAACTCAGGTCATCGAGGCAATAGAACAGTTACGGGCACTTACAGACCCTGAGGAAAGAAGACGTGCAGAGCTGCCACGGAGCATGACAAGACCAGTGGGAGAAGGGGGCGCAGTGCAAGGAGAGCCCCAGTGAGGGGTGGCAAAGGCATGTCCTTCACTGCAACACATTTTAAAAACGTCAACATTTTTGTCATATCTCGTATATGGTGAATTGATTTCAACAAGGGTGCCCAGGGGCCAGGGAGATAGCTCAGTAGAATAAGCACTTGCCTGGCAAGCACAAGGTCCTGAGTTC
>NDGM011184531.1:0-12997 GCA_002564305.1 Octomys mimax | reverse complement strand
AACTGGGGATTGAACTCAGACCCTTGCGCTTGCCACGGAAGCGCTTATTCTACTGAGCCATCTCCCCAGCCCCAGCAAAGGACTCCCTCAAGCTCCCATAAAAGTGAACTAGTATTTAGCAAGTTGGTCTTCCTATATAAAGCACAAAGTTGAGCCTCAGACAAGTTCCTCTTCCTGGGACAATGAGTCTGGCCCCACACTGTTGCCATGTATTTACCGTTTGGGGATTTACTTGGGATAGACACACATTGAAGGTGAAAACCACATTGCAAATTAACTTTCCTGGTAGTAAGGACAAATAATAAAATCTCATCACTAATGCATCCCAGAAAATGAATTAAACAGTGAGCAATGCTACATCTTCAATAAAATTTAGAAATTGAGGCCCCATCACAACTTAAGATTCAACAGTTCCCTGACCTGTGTACCTGTGTAAGCAAAGCAAAACAGATGGATAATGTTAACCATAGAGTAGTATAAATTAAATGAACAATGATAATTTTTCTCATAGTTTCTCATCTGGGTGTAGCATGTTTGCTATTAAAAAGTATTATATTGTGTTCTACTCAGTTTCTTTTATAAAAAGGATCAAATGAACTGTACTTTCACTACGTTATTACTCTGTTATATACCATTTCAGTGACATGTACACCACAGGGAAATAAATTATCTCAACCTTCAGACTACTACACTGACAGCATTTTGTAAGTTAGGCTTGGTAAATGGGCCCTTCAGTAAGACTAATACCCAAAATGAAAAACCAAAATCCTACGACGATTTAGAGATCTGTTATGCTCCTGAAGCTTTAACTCCAGTGCTATGAGAATTTCTAGGAAAACACCTCTAAAGTAAAGGTCAAGTTATTGAGTTATTGCTTTTTCCATTTTTCACTCAACTCTCTTCTGTTAACCTTGTGAATAGATATTCCAGTACTCAGTACACTCATTTCTGATTTTGAGACATTGCATGCTATACTTTGGAATCATACTTTATTTTATTTATCACATAATTAAGAAATTTGCTGCTGTTTATTTTTTATTTATTTAGAACAGGGTCTACAGGGTCTATAGGGCCTTATTACACAGATTGAACTTGTATGATTCTCCTGTTTTAAGCTTCCCAAGTGCTGGGATTACAGGCTTACACCCCCACACCCAGTCTCAATCCCTGTCTCAGGGTGCCCCAGGGGTGGGGCCAGCATAGCACACTGGAAATCGAACATAGGCAGGCATTTTAGTCCACTGAGCTATCTGGCCAGTCCTAGAGATTTGCTACTTTAGAGTATGGCCTAAAACAATAGAAAATCCAAAAGGAGTTTGACAACATATACATTTTACAACCTCAGCTTTATTTTCTTCAGACCAATGATAAGCATATGCATTGGTGGTACAGACATTTGTGTTAGGAATGGATAGTAATTGATGCCTCTGAAAAAAATAGTAAGAGAGGATTTTGGAAAAGGCTTTAAAAGTCTTGAATCAGGGCATTCTATCTGTAGCAGATAAATACTCATTGTTTAAAAATTAACCCCTAGTATTTTCCTGGAAAGCAAAAAGGAAAGTGCCTTGCTATGAGATGTCAAATGGCTCTATAGTTTATGCTATAAGTTGACTGGGGTGTTTTGTTGTTGTTGTTGTTTTTCTTTCTTTCTTTCTTTTTTGGCAGAACCAGGGATTGAACTCAGACTCTTGCGCTTGCCAGGGAATTGCTTATTCCACTGAGCCATCTCCCTGGCCCCTTATAAGTTGACTGTTTACACTTGTGAAAAATAATAAAGCTTGGGAAAGCCCAGAAGCAGCAATATCATTGGGATACATGTAGGGTCATCCTCAAACTAGTAAAAGTCATGCTTTGGGACTTGTACTGTGGGAAGTGTACTCAGTCTAGAAGGCATCATTTTCAAGAAAAAGAGGCCAGATTGCCCTTGTGACACCCATAACATATAAAACATTAAAGGTATGCCATAGTCTCCTATAATATTACTTATGATCTACATACTCAAGAGAAAACACTCTTCAAAATTTGGTTAATGACTTTGTGTAAGATGAAATTAACAACTGATGCTTTACAAACCTAACTGTAAGGTGCCTTTACAGATAATTGTAAGAAGTCATACCTTCCATGAGAGACCCTGTGAGAAGTTGGACTAGCTAGCCTCTTTGTGCACCAGTGTCATTAGCTCAACATGCATATGAACTCCACACCCTAAGTAGATGAAGCTTTAATTGGCTGGATCTAGCATGATTAAAAGTGGAATATTGAACCCAAGTTTGGAAAAGAAGAGTAGAAATATACTTAGTGGAGTGAGCAAAATGCATGAGTTTTGTTCTTATAATATTTTGCTCACCAAATTTTGTTCATGAAAGAGCGAGTAAGTCACTAAACAAAGGAAGAATAGAATGGCTTATTTTCTTAGCATTGTTCAGTCTTTGTCTTTCAACACCATTCACAAAGTGCATGCTGAGAGATGCACAGCAAGGCCTTGCATGAGCTCAGCAACAAGGCCTCCTTTCTCAAAGTTGATGTAATTAGTGCCATTTTTGAGCATACACTCTCCCAGTGACAGAGAGTAGCACTGAGTGATGGACATTACATTTCTCAAATGACAGGCTATCAATATGGTAGCAATCTTTGAAAGACAAAACTCTCATGCCATGGAGGTGCAGCAAGTTACCTTTATAGATCTTTGCATGTACTCTCAAGCTATATGTGACTTACATTTGCTAGCAGTGGTTCCACTAATACCAACATCTGAATATTTGCAGTATGTGTAATTTAAATCAGCATGAGACCTTATAAATTATAGCATTATATTAGAAAGCCACATTTAAAGTAAATGAACTATGGGATAATGATGTGGTTTATAAAAGATCGAGCCACAATTTTGCTTGTAGAAAATTCTGACACTAAGGAGTATCCATTCAGGGGAAATTGCAAGGCTGCTACCCACTGCCAGTATGTGAATCCATATATTCTTAATCCTGAGCAGTCAGCTCATGGGGTGAACACGATATTGCCTCTTCTTAAATTATTTTAACAAGTTTCCCACTGTTACAATGTATGTTCCTTGTCCACAATACTGTTGTCTCTGCCAAGTTGGAGGCCCTGATTCCCAAAGGATTCACACCATCTGGATAATGGAGCGTCTTGCTGCCAGGGGGTCAAAAGCATAATGGAGAATTTAGTGCACTGTGTGGAATAACTAATCTGGCATCCTATGGGAAGCTGAGGAAAATGCCAAAAGCGTAGAGGTTCTCTAAAATATCTAACGCTTTTGTGCTGGGTGGTAACTGGGAGGAGACTTTTGGAATATTCCAAGCCCATCAAAAGCTTGAGAACCAAGTGCTTAGAGTTGTATGAAATGTTAGTCTTCAGAAGTCTAGCAAGCAAGAGCCCCAGTTCACTATGAACACTAGGTGAGGGTGAAGGAATGCTTGAGTTAAAGGTTTAGTAGGGAGCTAAGAGGTATTAACTAAGATACGACTTTATTTTCCTTTCACAGAATTACCTATACCCTACAGGTAATAGTTGATATTTTCCATGGTATTGCAATCTATCAAACTCTCTGCTACAATGTGAGATGAAAAATAAGCACATGAACATTTTTTATCATAAATATTCTAATAATAATGAAAATTCATTTAAATGAAATTCTAAGTATATTAATTTATGTAATATTAAAAGGGAACATGTAACATCAGGAACCATAGATAGAAATTGGTATCTAATTCTAGCAGAGTATATGTATAGGTATACGTATGTATATATAAATTAATAATTATCACTAATTTGTTGGACTAGCATAGGCCTGAGATTATTGGTAAGTATTCATAAATAAATTATTTGCATATATATATATATATATATATATATATAGTTTTCCTTCCGATATTTGAATTTAATGAGCATCTTTCCCATTGCGCTTTCCCTAACTGAAAGGTCACCTTCTACCACAAAGTTCACATTATTAAAACATATATATATATATATATATATATATATGTTATTTTAGTTTATAACTTACTAAATTAGTGGCATGAGGAGCTCAGTGGTAGAACACTTGCTGGAAACCTCTTCATTTACCCAGTACCCCCCACACACAAAAAAGTAAAACTGTTTATAAATTTCTTAGGCTACTGAATGTTTAATACTTTTCATATACATGATGCCATCTGACTTCCCATTTCACTGAAACAAACTGCTCACATAAAGCTTGTCTAGGTAATATTCAAGAATATGTTACTTCCTGATTTCCTAGTTTACTGACTTAATCCTTACTCCCTCCCTCTGTGGTTAAAACACTATAATCTTACTTGAGAAATACAAAGTTATGATACTATCAAATATTGTAAAAACAATTCACTGCAACTTTCCAGGTAAATTATGATTACATACTGCCAAAAACTTGAATATTTAGGGACATTTTATTTTGTTTTGTTTTACTTTATTTTGCTTTTCAAGGAGAATTGGATTATCTTGTGAAATAATTCGTTCCATGTTTTTCTTTAAGATTATTAATACTCTAGACAAAATCACCTGCATCCATGATCTCAGGCAAATCTTCAAAGACATTGTCATAAGGGTGTGCATTACACACGCTGTCAGTAAAGTGTACAGGGGTTATAATAATAAGATATAAAGGCATTTCATTTTATAAGAATGCATCTGGAAAGACAAACAACCTTGTTCTGCAAACGTTAATGAATTAACCTGTCTTTTTTTCAGTGTTAACTGGGAGTATTTGTATATAGGAGAATACTGAGGTTAGAGTGATTCTCTCTCTCTCTCTCTCTCTCTCTCTCTATCTATCTTTCTCTCTTTCTCCATAATTAAATTATGAACACAATGGGAAATAAGTACATTTAAATCTCTAAGTCTCAAATGCACATCATATGCATCATATGTCATATCACATGTATATGTTAGAAAAATGGTTAAGAAATTGTGTAAAATGATATATAAACAATGATTTCCTGATTAATATAGCTATATGTGGATTTAAATGTGGGAGACTTTGAAGCTTAATGATAGGTTCGGGCCCTAGTATGAATTGCTGAATAATAATGGTGGGCATCTAATATGGCTGAAGCCCTTAAAACAGCAGCTCATCTTCCCAGAGACCACCTCCTCCCTTTTTCTCCAACTCAGCCCAGGGTGCAGTTTCCTTTCCCAGCACCTCAGGGGTATGGAAACATCCCTACCAAGCCCCCCCCCCCACCCGACGCAAAAGGTCGTGAAAGTCTCAGCCTCCCTTTCTTTCAATCCAGAGAATTCCTTATCTTCTCAAATTCTCTCTGTGTCATCTAAAATAACGAAGCCTCTTTGCCTTTGTAATAAGGCCCCTTTCCTTTTTTCCTTCTGCCTGTTTCTCTGCTGCAACACCATCAAAACCTGTCACTTAAATGTAAAAAGAATACATAAGTTATAATAGGTATGCTTATGCATATTTATTTAAAGTGAGCAGTCACATCAAACCATAGAGCTAATGTGTCTATAGTTTAAAAATATATTATAAAGTCCATAAAAATTCAATTATATTTGTCTGATTCACTTATATCACTATGATAGATTCATTCTACCCTGCCATGCTATTTGGATAAATATGACTCGATCAACTATTAATATACAATAACATTAAATATCCTTTACAATAATGACACTTCTGTTTGATGAAAATCTCCATCCTTCATATTCTATATACTTCCACTCCACCTTCTACAGAATACATTCAAAGAGTGAAAACACCCTCTATACCTAGAGCTAGGCTGTCATGTGAAGAGTCTAGATACAACGATCCTAGGAAACACAGGTGAAAAAAGTTATAGCTATGCATCTACAAAAGCCAGAATGCTGTTGGAATGAAATGAATTTAATTGTCTAGTACCAGATTCTTTATTTTGTTCACCACTGTTTTGGTTCCTAGCATACTTCCCGACACCTGGAAAATACTCAATAAACTATTGTTAAATACATTTAAAACTTATGAAAAAACATATCTGGACTATTCTGTTCTGTTTCCTATAAGCCATTTCTTTCTCTGTCTTTTGATTTTGACTGACTGCATTTTTAACATTTGCATAAGTATTTACAACATTATTTGCAACAGCTAAAAGGCAGAAAAAAACAAATGTTCATCAACAGATGAATAGGCAAACAAAATATATCACAAACACAATAAAACGCTATTCAGTGGCAAAAAAGAACCAAATTCTTAACCTTGAAAACATCATGCCATATGGATGAAGCCAAAAATGACAAATATTGTCAGAGTCTACCTGAATGAGCTACCTGAACCATGAAAATACTCAGTGAGAATTAATAGTACATGTTTGTGGACCATAATGATATATTCACAATATTTTCCTCTAAAATAGCTACCACCAGATATGTGCTAGTGGCAACTGAGCTAAATCTAGTGGAAAGGGAGTAACAGAGTTGGGACAAGCACAATCTAACTTTTACAAATTTTACAAGCATTATAAATATCAAGGTGAACACATTACTGTACAACTTATGCCATGACCAGATGAAAAATGGTTGCATTAATTCTGTGATAATTTAATCTCTGAATGTATTCACATATAATCAAAATGCTTCTCCTGAGGTTGAAAATCTGTACATAAACACAATGTCTATGAAAAACTGTTCTTTGTGTGTTTATAGGAGATTGTACCAGTCCCAATGTGTGGATGGCCACTTACAACTTTGAGAAGTAATGACATAAATTAATTTAATAGACTCATATTATTTTTCCTAATGAAAGTTCTTCCTGAGACCTATCCATTTATAGCAGGTTTATGATTCCATTTCTTCCTGTGTAGTTTCAAGCCAAGACATGCATTTCTATATTTTAGATACAACCAAAATACTCTAGTGCCTCCCATCCACTGCAAGTATTATATCTGAGTAATGCATTAGTATCTTGAGTTCTTCAAACAAGTTTAATCTTATTAAATATTTGTAGAACTAGAAAAGAAATAGGTTTATAGATATCAATATCTTCATATTTTGTAAAAAGCAATATCTATGACTGTTGCATTCAGGCAGGATGCCACAATGCTAATGCAGCTTCTAGTCCTTGTGTCTATACTTCCATGAAATAGTTGGAGTTATGAGTACACACTAGGGAATAAATATATATGTATATATCCCACTTTATGACACTTTTATTCACAGAGGACTATTTCATATTCATTTCACTCTGCAATACTTGTTTCGACCTTCAGATAGCTTGGACTTGAATACTGCCTGCTTTGTTTCTGAGTCAATTTCATTTACTTATATTATTCATTTTAGTCAACCTGCATTGATTTTTCTTGCAATTCCGTAACATAGCATGTACTTTCTGTCATTAACACATTCAATTATTACTTCATAACAACTAACGTTTTTAAAAAAATATTGTCATATAATTTATTTAAAGAAAGTAAATCAATATCATTATTTTCATTAGAACATATTTTTTTCAAATATATTTATATGATAAGTACTACTTATATAATAAGCAAACTTACAAACGTGTTTAAAGATTGAAGTCAGTAAACACTTTCAACTTTCCCACGAGTCTTGCATTACAGGTGGAGGGTACATACATACAATCCTTCCATTTTTCAAAATAGATGTTAGGCTGAATTGGAATATTGTACAGTCCGTTCAGTAAAGACTCACAAAATAGGTAATACAAATGAATAACACTGATGAAATTTGGACACAGCACTTTTTACATTCCTTTAACTTTATTTTTGTTAAAAATGAAAAGCTATTAAAATTGAATATAAGTAATATTTAAATTGATTTCACTACATAACTCTTCAGTTCTCTTTAAACTGCTTTTAATTTAACATATATCAAGGAATGCTCTGATACTGATTTTTATTCAATTCAGTTAAGCATTGTTATTTAAGTTTCAAAATACGTGTAAGTTTCTTCTGAGTTCTCTAATTTACAGCCATTATAAAAATACACATTAATACATGATTGAAATATAGGAAGGGTTACTATTGAGTTTGAATCAAGGCTTTCAAAAAATAACACATAATCTAGCTTATTTGTGTCTCTGGTAAGTGTTGCTCCTGAACTTACCTAGGGCATAATACTTAAGTCTCTGCAAGCACTGGAAAATGAACGCCCTATTGACAAGGGATAAACATGCCTCACTCCACTTCCCTCTCTATGCCAAATTATGAGAGGCAGAAATCCTTGTGCTTATAAATCATGTCTTGTCTATTAACAACAGAAAGGATTTTCATCTTGGTAGCACTGCAAGAAATTTAAGGAGTGATATGGGTCAGCATATGCAGTTGTAAAATATTCCACTTGAAGAAAATAGATATCAAGACCATGAGAATATCAACGGCTGCTGAGTATAAGGAAGGAATTTGAAGTAGTCCCATTTACTTCTGGGTAGGTGGTTGTTGGAGTAGTGCTAAGGAGGATGCACAGAGAATCAAGGTTCAAGGACAGAACCAGTTAGAATGCATTTAAGGGTTCAGGAAGTTCAAACAGTGTTGTGTAATTTTAAGAATACTCTCTTGAGCTGCGCATAATTGTGCACACCTATAATGCCAACATTCAGGATGCTGAGCCAGGAGGACTGTTGTGAGTTCTACATCAACCTGGGCTACAAAGTGAGCTCAAAGCCAGCCTGAACTGAATAGTGAATTCCCACTCAAAAAAACAAAAACTGAAAAAAAAATGAAAGCAAAAACAAAAACAAAACAGGAATACTCTCTTGAAATAAAAATATTTTCCACATGGGATGGATAGCTAACAGGTGGTCAAATTCCTTCACCCAACTGAATTAAACTAGCATGGTGCTGGGTGTGGGAAGTTCACTTGAGGATTATTTCCAGTAGCATAAATACAGAACAGGGGAAGCTGCCAAAAATACTGTTAGGGATGTTCTTTGGAGAAGCTTTTGAAGCTGCTGGAAGCTGCTGGTTCTCTTGGGCTCTTCTGCTGAAGGACCTTGTCATGCCAGCTTTCCCGATGAACTT
Organism: Octomys mimax; assembly: GCA_002564305.1. NCBI lineage: Eukaryota > Metazoa > Chordata > Mammalia > Rodentia > Octodontidae > Octomys > Octomys mimax. The sequence goes on along the minus strand of NDGM011184531.1, from coordinate 4,001 downwards.
TGGAGAAATTTTGGTCCTCATCTTGAGCTTTGCTTCCTGGCCCCTGAGAGGAAGATGGTACACTGCTTAGCTTCATGGATCCGGTTGTAGCATTGGTTTTTCTGATGGGTACCCAGCTTTCCTCATTGCTGGAAGAGCCCCGGAACTCACTGTTGCTGAGGATAGCTGTGGTACTTTTGAGGGAACTCTGGTGCTTACCGTTGAGTCTTGCTTCCTAGCTCCAGTTCAGATCCCTCAGCCTGTGTGCACAGAGCCTTTATCCCACTGGCATGGAATTCCTAGCTTCCACCACTGACCTCTGGGCCTTTCCATCAGAGATCCATGAAGCAGGCCTCCATGAGACTTCGTTCTAGGCTCTAGGTCTCCAGCTGGACTTGTGGGAGTCATTGTGTGAGCTCTAGGCCCTCAGCTCAATTCTTTAGTATTTAGTGTGTGGATAGGCTTCCTGCACTTGCATATAATACTTTGTGTGATTCATTATAAAATAATATTATGAAATGTGTCCTGTATTACATTCTTCCTCTTGCAAAAACCCCAAATCACAACACTACATTTTATAAGGGAAGACACACAGATTCAGAGATCCTTTTGTTCTTTTCATTCAGTTTCTCTAGGTTCATGTGTAGATATTCAAATTTAATTATGTTTTTCATATTCATAACAGTAATATTTCTCCAGGAATGAATACAATCTTCACTAAGAGGTCCCTGGTTACGGATGTTCTGCCAAGGCTGAGGTCAGCTTTCTATAGTCTAAAACTGTGTAAGCCATTCCACTAACATACATTCTTACCTGACTTGGGTGACTCACACCATGGCTTGCAAATTGTGCACTACTAAGAGTTTTATTATCACACCTAACAAGAATTCAAAGTGCTTTGCTTCTTACTAATAGTTGACTGCTTGTTGAATAGGTTATCAAATGTCTGCTGATCCATAATTGTCCTTAGTTTACAAACTTGCTAATAAACTTCTGAAATGATTCTTCATTCCTGGATATGGAACTATTCTAATTTAAATTTTATGAAAGAACAGAACCTTAATTTATAGCTTTATGAACAGGGAATAAATTAAATTTAATTTTCCAGCTTTGAAAAGGGAGGCATTGTAATCTCCTTTTCCCACCACAATCTATTCATATTAGCACTTTGGTCACATGAGCAATGCGATTCCTGGGTATATGTCAATTTCCTCTGTACCTCATTACCCAAGGGAGAGTCTGAGATGCAATTCTGAGGCCCTATTTGAAGACTAAGACTTTTGTCCTTAGGAGAAAAGAAAAGAATCTTTCCATATACCCATCCATACTAAGCATAAAAGAATAAACATGCATTCACAAAACAGCACAGTAATGCAGAACTAAGGTTTTTTTTTTAATATTTAAAGGCCTTTCCCCAAATACTAGAGAGCCATAGGAAATGTATAAATAAAATTCTAATTCTGAAATACTATATCATGGTCATTGCTTATTTATGTTTTCTTTCCTGTTTATTTGAGCTATTAGTAATCTTGGAGGCTCTCTTTGTTCCACTGTAATATAGATTAAGTCACATAATAAATTCATTTAGATCACTTCAGAAAGAATGATGTTTAAATCTATGCCAAGAGTGAAAAAGATTTAGAATCTGTGAAGATTGGAAATTAGAAACCAAACATATAGATCATGCTTGGAACATTAACTTTGTCTAATTATACTTCTCTTGGAGTGCGCTCCAATTGCAGCCTTCACTTTTTTCCACTGCAACAAATCAATTCATTACTTCCTAATTTTAGCAAGTTGATAAAAAAGCTTCAAAATTATTTCCTCTTCATGTCATATCTAAAATGCATATATTCTATATTAAATACGTATTTTTATAAATGTAATGTAATACATATATATTAATTAAATTTAAGTATTTTAAATTTTAAGCTTTCTTAGAGTTTCATTACTTCATGTTTTCTGTAAATGAAATGTATCTTCATTTTGGGGAGTGTGCACACCACATAGCCTCTTTGTGCTTCTGATAGGTGCCTATTCATTTCATTAATACATTTCTTGATTGGTCTTTCCTTTTATGATTTCCAATTGTTTTGGAATCTTCATATTCTAGATAACAATCCTCTGTCTGGGGAATAAAAGTGAATAAAAGTGGTTTATTTCCCAATCTGTACATTGTTTCTTTACTAGAACTATTTCTGTGATTTCCAGAATCTTTTAGTTTGATGTAATCCCATTTGGTGATTCTTGATTTCATTTCTTGTGCATTTGTTTTTCTTTAAAAAAAAAAAAACTAAATGATACCTATGACTTCAAGTTTTATCTTGCCGTAGGTTCATTGCTTCTATTTAGAAATTTAGATCTTTGATCCAATAAGTTCATTTCATAGAGAAAAACTTTCCATTTTTTTTATGTAGTCAAAACAGCTATTAGTTAAATAATGCAAGGGCCACTACTTTTTTTTTTTAAAAGAATGAACAGAGTTTTCAAGACTTGAAATACAAATAAAGATATAATAGGATACACTGACCTTTGTAGATAGAATACGTTTCCTATGGTTATAGTACACTCTCCCAAAATACCGGAATTACCAAGTGATAGTGTCTGGTGACAGGGCATTTTAGGGATGACTGTGCAATCATGAAAAGATTAGGTAATTTTTTCAAGGGACTTGGCAGGAGTGGCCTGACCAGCAAGAGTACTTTTATCAGATGGGAGGGGCACCATGCCTTGACATCTGGAGGTGGGGCTTTGGGAGTTGCAAGAAGCAATTTCTATTCTTTCTTTCTTGTCTGTGGTATTTTGGTAGAGCAGCACTAGTATACTGAACAATTCTTTGGTAGGTACACGAATATGTCATACAAAAATGTCCATGTTATTGTTCCAAGTACTTTCTCAACCGGTTAGCTCATTCAATTAAAAGAACTCAATAAAAAAAGAAACCCTGAATGCTTCTGAATACTTATTCAAAAATTATTCAGCATTTGAAAATTGGAAGGTCGCAGAGTATAGATTATGATTTTTTTTTAAATAATAAACTGTCGCTAACTTGTTTTGGTGTATTTCCCACTATGAAGGTATGAAAATTTCATTCACATTTTCCCTTTAATCAGATTATGAAAAACTTGTATGGAGGCCAAATAGGGAATAAATTATCATTTTTGAATTCTTGTTGTACTTGGAGTTTGCAAGGGAATAGATTTAATAGGGGAAATATAACTTACAGGATTATTTTTTTAATATTAACCCAAGAAGTCAAATCAGAAGAGCACAGGGGCTCTACCCACACACTAGAGACACAATGATCCAGTTGGGAGCCTAAAATCCACAGCAGTGTCCTTCAGGAGTCCAGATGAAGACCTAGAGCCCACAGCAATGTCCTCTATGGATCCAACTGGAGGCCTAGAGCTCACAAAATGTCTCATGCAAGTCTTTATCAAGGATCTGCAATGAGAAGGCCCAAAGTTCCGTGGTAGAAGCTAGAAAGTCTGCACCAGTGGGATGATGGGTCTATGCCAGCAGGCTGAGAGATTGGCACTGGAGCCAGGAAATATGCTCAAAGTAAGGACCCCAAAAGAAAACCACAGCCATCCTCAGTGACAGAAAGGACCTGGGCTCAGGAAAAACAAGCCAGAGAATCAACAGCACACCATCTTCCCCCTCTGTTCTCCTTTCAAGCTTTTGGCAACAGTCCTCAGGTGGGCTGTGACCATCTTGTGCCATGCTCATTCTGTTCAGTTAATGCACCACACGGTTCTTGCAAAACCACTACACTGTTGTTGGAGAATAAAAGCAGCTTTAGACAACAAGTAGATGAACAAATGTTGCATTTTGACACAAATAATCATGAAAATAAGTGGCAGGTCAAATTAGGATTTTGGATCATAGTTTACTGAAACTCCATTAAATTATTAATTTATTATCATAATATGTAGGGACTTAAAGTTCAACATGTCAACACTTGATGAAAAATAACTGTTCCATATTATGCCTAAAATGTTTGTTATGCAGACAGATAGTGA
>NDGM011184530.1:0-10628 GCA_002564305.1 Octomys mimax | reverse complement strand
AAAAAAAAATTTGATTTCTGGATCATTTCCCTTTTTAAAATAAGGTTTCAAAATTGACTTCTGCCATAACTCTAGTTTAGGTACAAAAGTTCTACAACAGTAGATCTAGTTTTTGAGTAGAATTCTGCAGCACTGTCACTAAACTAACTAGGATCACTTCATGTGGGAATGTGTGGCAGTGGATGGATGGGGGACATGCAACTCAGAGTGAACATTAGCCCGAAGACCCTCATGAAGAGGTGACTAAGAGGTAGCATTTTCATATTCTCCATGAGCTACTGAAATAAATATCAGAGTTTTATTTGGCACATAGTTGGCACCATTTCTGCATGTACTATCTCTAATGGGTACAGGGCATGGACCTATGAGGATGCTGCAAGATGTTTCCACAGCACTAGGATGGAGCTTAAGTAGGTTTTGAGTGTGAGTGAGAGGGATATTGTCAGCAGAGAAAAAAAAATAGAGAATTTACTTTCTGTGAATTTATCAAGGAGTTAAAAATAGATCAACATTTATCTTTAAAATTCACACTTGCTTTTCTTGTTCCTCTCATGTTTCTTCTTTGGTATAATGTCATTTAAAATTCCTATGACTTTGGATCATGATAATACACAATATTAAGCAAACTAGATAAAATCCTAATATGTCATAACTAATATGTTTCTAACTGTATTATTTTTAATACAATTACTTATTGTATTATTTTAATATAATTAGTTTTATAGTATTTACTGCTGGTAAATGAGATAGATGAAGAATTTTCACAGTATCATTAACTAGCATTACTTGATTAACATTAATTTTTGTTAGTCTGTGTTGAGTAGCATTTAGAACTTTGTATGTGCACAAATTTTATTGCTCATTAAGTATCTGTTTTGTAGTTTTATCAAGATCTAGATGTTTAATTTTCTATTAAGAAAATAATAGACTATATGAATGTTCTTAGGTAGGTACATCTTTAGTACTGTAATGTTCATTGGAAATTTAACCAACATTCATTTTATGAAGAATGATAAAGTATAACAATCAAACCCCAAACCTTAAATTTGCTTTGATATAATTGTGTTTCATTTTAGTTTTTGAACATATACAGCTTTATCTTTTTTTATTGACCAAAAGTGTATATGTTTATTATATAAAACTGATATTTTGATATATGCTACAAAGTAATTTCTTATGGAAAGAGGAAGCACTGAGCCTTAGTGCTCCCTGTACCAGGGAGAGTAGAAGGAGATATAGACATAATTCTCAGGGTTATGAACTTCATGAACAACTTTCAGAAGCTCAGCCGAAGAGGAATTATCCCCCTTTTCACAGTTCACAAAAACCACTGTGTATAACCTCTTTCAAATCCACATTCTTTTAGGGTATTTCCATGGGTTGAGATGGGCTGTATTGAGAGCATTTATCCCAGGCAAATGCATACTCATTAGATATTACAAGTTTCTTTTACTTCTAGAGATGTGGTATTTAAGCATCAGCATAAGCACCATCACTATACATGCTATTGTTTTTAAAAGCATGATAGCTCAAGGGAGGGTGTGCTATGCATGCTAGGCTCCAGCTCTCACCAAATTTTCAAAGGTGTTTGTGTGTGCACATGTAGTTGCATTTATGTGTTCGTGTGTGGGGTGCGAGATAAATTTGAAAGGAGGGTAAAGGAAAGAAGGAAAACCCACAGGGCGGAACATAAAAAACTTAGATATTGTAAATCTAGAAAGAAAAATGTTATGGAAGTTAAGAAAAACGTAAATGCAATTTTTTGAAACAGATGTTCAAGGAGTAAAATTTAGAACAAAAGGAAACTGATAAATATGTAGTTTTTTTCTATTGCAATCATCACTAAAACTCAGGAATAGAACTTCAGTCTTTATTAACCCTGGAGACTTCTGGAATAATACTTAGTCAATTCGACTTGAATTGAGTTTAATAAAAATATTAAGCTAAAATTCAGTTCATCCACAGACTTTTAAGATTTAGCTATTGTTCAATTAATTAATCTGAAGAACTAGGGTCATTGGATATCATTCTTCTTTTTACTCCAATAATCTATCAGTGAGTAACCCTCTTTCATTTCAGCTCTTTCTCAGAGCCATTCCCTACTGACACCACCCCATCTTAACAATTTTTGTCCTAGCTCACTTATCTTTTTTCAAATCATGGACCAAAATTTACCAAATAAAGATGTGAATTTTATGTTATTTGCTTTATCCTTTTGGTAATATTTTCAGCCTCAATAAAGATGTAGAGATTTGTTCAAAGGCTTTTTACTTTACAAAGAAAAATATGGTGTGACAGCATATAATAGCAACAGAGTTGTGCTATGCATAACAGCATTCTTAGCCCCCAAAACTAGCTCTCTTTTTCAATACATGTCCTTAAAAACTAACTTGAGTTTCTGAGATCCTCAGGAGATGATCATGTAGACAATGGCTTGCTGGTTTTCATTTTGAAAGTCAATATCTCAATTTATGAGTAGTTTAGGAAAATAAATTTTCAAAGATAACCTGATTCACTATCTTAGAAGAATTTGAATTCTCATAAATTCTACAATTAGTCACAAAGGAGAAGAAAACTGCCATTATTAGTTTTTGTCTCAGAACATGGGAGGAATGAATGCCTAATCAAATCCCAATTCTTTAGACTACTGCATTAATAAATCTAAACAAGATGTTTCAATACAGAAAGCATAAAACTGCCTAATATATGCAAGGTCTATCTTTAATGACGTTTAAAAAGGAGCTAAACATCTCCCTGGGAATTCTTAAAATATTTATCTTTTAGGCAGTTATTTAGCCTCGCAAATCTTTGTTGTTTAACAAGCTGGAGAAAATAGGTCAGCTAATGTTATATTAATCAGTAAATTAATATTTTAATTTGATTTTCTTTCTAGTTAAAATGCTTGCAGCTTTTCCTCCACCCCAGCCCACTTCAGCACGAGTACTGAGCAGTGTCATTATCATATTGTACCTCAGGGTTGTGAGATAACAGGGTCCAGGGGTAATTCTATTCTTAGGAGAGTGGGAGGTTTATCATGCCACTTGCACATTCAAGTGATACTCCCTGGCTTCTCTGTAACCACGAGTGGTAGAGTTCAGTCACAGGATTCTCCAGGTTGTGGCTTTCAATTTACATTTTACAATTATCATTTTCCAAGTCTGAGTAGATAATGACTCTTGCTTAGTTAAAATTCCATCTTCAGGGGGACAGCCTTACTCAAATGATCAGAATGATTTAAATGTGGGAATAAGATTTTGTATTCTACTTTCTTGTATCAACTGACAATATAAGGAAAAGAGTTGAGTGATCTATCCTTCACAGGGATTAAAGTTACCAAAATTTTATAATAGAAATTGAATGTAGGTGCCTGGGGAGATAGCTCAGCAGCTTAAGCACCTGCCTGGTAAATACAGGGTCCTGAGTTCAATTCCTTGTACTGCAAAAAGAAAAGAAAGAAGAAACTGAATGTAGGCTGAGTATACTTGGTTTAATTTCTCAGAAAAAAATCTCCAGTGTATTTTTTCCTTAATTTTTTTTTTATATTTTGAAGCATTAAAACACGTAAAGAGGTAGGTAATTCTGTACAAAATTTCTGGGATGGTATTCTCTCTTTGTAACAATTGCTATGAACTTTCATGATTTTCTAGGAGCCAAATATGGTGGGATGTAGCAATCCATACATTGTGTCAACTTGGCTGGGTTGCCCCTACAGTTCCACACCCTGGGCAATGGGGGGCTGCCTTAGGGCATGGAGGGGCCTGCCCCAGGGTGGAGAGGGAGAGCTCACCCCAGAGTGACTCAGCACAAAAGAATATGTACCTCACACCCAGGGTGTACTGAGACAGCAATTGAGAATGGACATGGTGATGCATGCCTGTAATCCCAGCTCTTTGGGAGCCTGAACACAGGCAGATCACTTCAAGTCTAATCTATGTAGTGAGACCCTGTAGACCCTCACTAAAACTACAAAAAGAAAAAGACATATAAAGGGGTTGAGGAAGGCTTCATATTCCACTTCCTTAGAGAAACTTTGGTCTTCACAATCAGCTTGGACTTCATCTCCTGGCTTCCATCGCAGACTCTTTGGCCTCCATTCTTTGACCTTCTGGTGCAGACCCATGGGTGAACTGATAGAAACTTACATGGAACACTGCAGTGAGCATCAGACCTTGGGACCCAATCCTTGAGTCTCGGGTGTGCAGATGCCCACTGCACTCTTCCTTATCCGACTCTGCAGCTGACCATCATAAGCCAATCTTGTAATTTCTTATACATTTGTACCTCTTGTATTCTATATGTTCCTTGTATTATATCTGCTCCTCTGGTAAAACCCTGAGTAATACACAGGATTAATGGAGAGGCTGACTGTGGTTCACCAGAAGAGTTTGTTTGAAGGCAGTGATGAGGAATGTTGATGGGGAGAGCTCGCGGTGTCTTCAGCAACTTTCCTGAGGGAAGGTAGACTGCTCGCTCCAAGGTACAGCTGCTCTGTCTGTCATGCTGTAATCAACCAAGGTCTGGCAGAAAGGGATTTTTATCTAATTTTCTGGTGTACATATGCTTTAAAATATATAATAGCTGTGAAATAAAATTTGATAACATAGCTAAGAGATTTAGCAAATCATATATATATATATATATATATATATATATATATATATGAAAATTGCATAGGAGTGATCTTTTTTCATTTCACAGTCTATTTTCATTGACCTTTGAAAGCTGTGCCATTGATATGTGGATCCTCAAAACAATATGTATGAGCTGCAGCATAATTTAATTGGATAAAATTCTACTCTTTGAAAAATAGATTAAATTGATATGAAATGCACTGTTTTTATTTAGGCCATTTTGGTTCTGCACTTCATTGTTCTGTATGAGGGAGAAAAATTCCAATTTGCCGAGGTGAATAGTGTCAAAAGTTATCATCAAAGAAATATTAAAGCTTATAATCTAAGGTAATACATTATCACTTATTCTACACAAATACATTATTCAGTTATAATTAATAATATTATTACTGTCATTTATATCATTATAGATAAATGTTAGAAATTGCATGTAAAATGTTGAATGTGTAGAATACAGGAAATAATTGGTCTTTTGTTCAGTCTGGTTACATCTTCTGCCACAACTTCATTTTGATAGGAAAGTTTTGAATAAAGAGAAAATAAATGAAGAGGTAGAAATCTTGAAGACATAGGGGTAGGCAGACAGTCCATGAATAAAAACTAAATTTCAGGGCAGGGGAGATAGCTCAGTAGAATAAGTGCGGGCCTAGTTCAATCCCTGGGTCTGAAAAAAAAAAACAAAAAACAAAAAACCTTCAAGGGAAAGACTTCAGAGAAGCAACAACTGGGATCTCATGCTTTTGAAAGGTTTCTGCATGTCAAAAATCACCAACAGAGTTTACAAATTTGGAAAAAATTTAGATGACTGCTGCTCAGATAAAAGGCTTCTATGTAAAACATATAAAGAACTTAAAAATATCAGATCCATAAAATTCAAAGACCCAATCCAAAAGTGGGCATCTTCTCAGATGAAGAAATACGAATGGCAAATAAAAATATGAAAAAAATGTTCAACATCATCAATCATTTGAGAAGTGCAAATTCAAGTAACACTGAGGTTTCATCTCACCCAGAAAGGATGGCTACCTTCAAGTAGTCAGCCAATAACAAATGCTGGATGGGCTGTGGGGAAAAAGAAACCTTTCCCCGCTGTCGGCGGGAGTGTGAACTAGTACAACCACTATGGTCATCATTTTGGAGGATTAAAACTAGGATTAAAGGTCCAGCTGAACCCAGCTATCCCTGCCTGGATATTTTCCAAAACTGAAAACATCACACCCCAGAGATATATGTGTACCCGTGTTTATAGCACTGCAAATTCTCATAGTTAAATCTTGTCAACAACACAACTGAGGAATGGATAGAAGAGATGTGCTATTTTTACACAATGGAATATTACTGGGCCATCAAAAAGATAATCTCAAGGCTTTTATAGGGAAATAGATGCCACTAGAGACCATACTCATGAGTAAAATAAATCAGATCTGCGTGTGTAAACATCGTGTTGTCTCTCCAGTGTGAGAACCTGAAAGAGTAAATAGAATCTGAAAGGTGTGATAGATGCTGAGAAAGGGAAAGAGTCTGTTCAAAGGAAGGGAAGGACGGGATGAGGGAGAGGACAAAAGAAAGAAAGAAAGCAAGCAGGGAAAGGACACTTGTATGTGCATACACAGGATAGCTTGGCTAATTGTACTGCTGATTTCTGCTGGTCTATTAAAAGGAGCAGTACATACTTCCTTTTTTTCTCTACTGCTTTTTAATTTTGTGTAAGTTTTTCTGAGCAATTTTGCATGCTTATAGCTGGTAATCTAAACAACAAATTTGAAGACAACATTATGAGCTATAATAACTATTGTATCATTTCTAATGTTTATTAACATATTTATTCTTTTTAAAAATAAAAATAAATGCAGATATAGACAATTAAAGATCATTTTTACAATAAAAGTGTGCATTCTTAGATCAAAAATATTTCAGAGATGGAAAAATTTATATTTATGGATAATAAACTCTGACTTGTCTATTAGACATGGCTCTGTGTAATAATAACAAAGTGCTTAATATTCATTGATCATTTATTGATTTATTAAACTCACATTCACTCATAATGAAGAACAGTGTATTTGATCCTTCTTGGAGTGTTTTATGTATTTACTCATTTATTTCTCACAATTCTATTGATGAAATGCTAACTATTATCCCACTATACAAGTGGGTGGGCAGAAGGGCTAAATAACCCATGTCAGGTCTAAATTAGAGCATGATGTTTCTAGGATTAGACTGAAGTTCTAGTTTTTGGTTTACATGTTTTAATTACTAGGTTCTTATGTTTGCCTACTGAGCATTCAACCCAGAGAACACTGAGTTATATCCTAGCCCTATTTTACTTTAATATTTTTATTTTGGGAGAGGATCGTGTTGAGCTGCCTAGTCTAGGTTTGGTATTGCCATTTACCTGCCCTGTTATGGTTTGTGCTTATATGTCCCCTCAAAGCCTCATCAATTATGGGACAGGGACTTCTACAGCTTGTAATTAATTCATGATCTACTGGGACAAGGGGGAACAAAGCTAGAATTATGGGTCTTAGTACTGCTGGGATTATGGGTGTGTGTGCTTCCCACAGCGTGGGGAAGACAGCCTGAATGCAACAAGAGGGACAGATTTCCCACCTCTGTTGCCACTGTTGCTGCTACTCCTCTATTTGCTCTCTCTGCTCTTTGCCACTGCCATGAAAGGTTGCTTTCTGCTATGCTCTGCTCTGCCTTGGACCCAGCTGAATATGGACTGAAACCTCCAGTAACTGTGAGCTGAATAAACCTCTTCTTCCTTCATTTTGGGTGTCAGGTATTTATCCCAGCAATGAGAGAGGAGTAACTGAGACATGCCCTAATCTTGAGTAGCTGTAATTACAGGTATGTGCCATCATGCCTGGCTACACACTTTAAAAATTATATAGCTAGTCGGCAAAATGATGAAGAAATACAATAGACACTTATTTTAAAATCTGATCGTTTATTCACAAAGTGCTACAGTTCTCCTCCTCACATTTTCCAGACTGTCCCCACACCCAAATTTCCATTTTCCCAGCAGTATTCCATTTCAAATGTGATGAAGAGCAGGTCACAAGATCTGTTGGACTAGCTCTTGGGAGTTCTGCTGGGACAGTATCTGCAGAATTGGATCAGGTTGGGGAAAATTATTGAAAGTTCACAGATATTCAAAAAAGTTTCATTAAAAAATTCGTGGCAATGATGACAAGTGAAATAAGTGTTGGAGAGTAAAGCATGTTTTACAATTCACATAAAGCTACGGTGAAAAAATGCAGCTCTGAAACTCATGTTAGCTCATAATTTCTAAAATAATAATGCTTAAATTATGTCATGTACTGCAATGCAAAAGTGTAGGCTAATAGGTATTTCTTATCTAGTTTTGATCCTAAGGAAGTCCTTTATAAAATAATCATAGAGAAGACTTTTATTTATGGCAAACAAAATCTACAGATATAATACTGAGGGGGAGTATTTTTTAAATGCACACCTGGCATGGTAAAGCAGTTAAGTATAACTTTTGCAGACAGACATAAGAACATGTATTTTAGAAAAATGGCCTATGTTTGAATTTTTTTTCAGAGAAAAAAGGAGGAAGAGAAGAAAAGGGAGAGGGAATGGAAAAGGCGAATGGACAGAGAGAGAGAGACTGAGAGACAGACAGAGACAGAGAGACAGACAGAGAGACTGAGAGACAGAGACAGAGAGACAGAGAAAGAGAGAGAGAGAAAGAGAGGCAGAGGGGCTAATATTAGAACATAACAGCAAAATGAAATGAAGGAATCTTCTCAGAAACTTCTAGCGCAGGTCTCCACACAGTACACACAGGTGGAATTCTCCTTAACAATGTAGCTTAGTTAACACATAGTAACATTTTCAGTTTAAAGTCATCATAGGTGGGGCTGGGGAGACAGCTCAGTGGTCTAAAGCACCTGCTTAGGCAAGCTTAGGCAGGCCCTGGATCTTGGCTTGATCCTTGTACCACATGCTGTGTCAGCCCCACCCTCAGGTCAGACTGAGCCAAAATAAATAAATAAATAAATACATACATACATACACAAATACATAAATAAATACATAAAAGATAATAAATGTAAATAAATAAAAGAAGCCGAAGCAATCATAGGTGGTGGAAAGTGGCCCTGGCTTCCATATGTCAATGGAAATTATCCCCTGAGGAGCACTGAACTTCAACCTAAGGCCACAAGGGGTCCTTTGCCAGATAACCCTCCAAGAAGTGGGAGTTCATAGTATTTTAAGAAGCACAAAGCACAAGACCCCAACCCATGCTGTTACCAGAATGCAGTCACACCAACAAGCGTGAAGATGCATTACTGTTTTCCCTATGTACGAGGGCATGAAAGGAGGCATTGGCCATATTACAGAAGATGTCATTATCAAAAATATACCAGATGTTTTTTAAGAGATTCAATTATAATACTTCCAAATAAAAAACACAGTTCAAGTTACAGCAAAACAGACAGATGAATTTGTAGATTAGACACTACTGATGACTTGCTAAACTTTCAGTGTGTATTCTGAACAGAATCTTGATAACACACATTTTAATAACATCTGAGCCTGGAAGATGTGAGGAAAATCTCCAAGAATTTATAAAGTAAACAAAACCTTGAGCTGAAAGTTGACACATAGAGCTTTGAGCAAATGTAAAAGTAGGGTATCTGGGCAGAGGTGCCCTTTAAAACATAGCAATGTGGCAAATCCATCTGAACCCAGCTGAAGCAAGAAAGGAGGCACCCTCAGTAAGCAAGTTCCCATGAAGAGGGCCAGGGAACCCTCGCATCAGCCAAGTCTTTCAGACCCTGACCTAAGCAAATGCAAATCTTCTCTTGAGAATCACTAAAGATTAAATAAAGAAACAAACAGAACTCATTTTATAATTTTTAAATTTACTTTTGATTCTGGTTTCATTCTTTTTAAAATATTTTATATTTCATATTTTATGTCTGACAAGAATTTTATTTTCAACTATACAGCTCGGATTCGCAGCGATCCTCCTGTTTTCAGCCTCACCAGTGCTGGGTTATAGGGGTGTGCCACCACGCCTGGACTGGTTCACTGGCTCCGTGCACCCTGGGGGCAGAGCTGGTGTGGCATGGAGGACCAGGTATCACACCATGGTCCCTGCACTCCCCAAAGCAGGTGATGAGTCTGCGGAGCTATCTTGCCAGCCCTATTTTTTTTAATTTTTTAAAGAGAGTACAAATTAAAATTAAAACAGAAAAATTTACAAATGATACAGAATTTCACCTAAAGCAACAGAATTCACTTTAAAACCTAAGCAAGGACACAGTAAAGTCAATGTTTGCCAGGTGTTGGAGGGAGAGTGGCAGGAATAGGCAGAGCTTGGGAATTGTGTGGCAGCAACACTAGATGCTATGTGTGAGTATATGCGCTTACACAGTATGCACAACATCCAAAAGGGAATGCTAAAGTAGTTTAAGATCTATGGTGTGATGCACAATTTAATGAAAAGAACATAGAATTCTGTATCACTGCTGAAAAATAAGCAAGCAAAAACTTGGATCCCAATGTAATATAAAATTTATCAATGTATTGATTATGTCTGTACAAGCAGACATACATAAGAGAATGTTCATGATACTGAGGTAGGAAGTTACGTTTTATAAAAAATATTTGAAGAATATTTAAACCATAAAATACAAGATTCATATATTGATCAAATGAATTGCATGCATTAAAGTTAAGCACTGTATGAATTGGAAGACACAATGGAAAGGATAAAAGGAAAGCCATCATCAAGCAGATACTATTTTCAGTAATTGACTTTGGTATGCAGAATATGTAAAGAATTTCAACAACCAATAAGAAAATAACATTGAATTAAGAGAAAGTAGCCATATATCTATCCTAACTATTTTGTATAGACAGATACAAAATTGTCCTGCATTTATATCCCCTTTTTCATTTAGTTTTGTCAGAGATGGGTATTCCATTGCCATGTAAATATTGTAGGTGCATGAATTC
>NDGM011184527.1:0-12998 GCA_002564305.1 Octomys mimax | reverse complement strand
AAAATAATATTATGTAATACAACCATGATTGTTGAATTCCTATCATATTGTCTAGTGAAATTCTGTATCATTTCTAATGTTATTTTTTCTTTTTCCTTAATATTTTGTATTCCCTTCTAAAAATATAAATAATTGTGATATATCTACATTGGTCATCATCAAAAGGTTAAGTTTTTAAAAAACAAGACAAGCATTTGTGGTTAAAAGATGCTCTTGATACAAAACCAATTTAAGAAACAAAATAATGACAATTTGTTATTGCTAGTCTCATGATGTATTAAATGTATTCATGCCTTCCAAATGTAGTTGTGTGAAATGGAAAACTGGTATGATTTATAGTAATAGACATTTTCTTTCAGATTCAGATATCTGCCTTTCTCTTGTGCTCCAGATATTTGTAATAAGAGGTTCATGTCAAGCCAACATGAATTTATCATTAAAAGGACAATTTTTAAACAAAACACTTATATAATATATAATATATATATATGCCACTACATTTAGAGATAATTAGAAATCAAACAGCCCAGACAATATTACAAATTTCTTTATTGGTTTTCTATTAAAGGACAGCAAATTATGCAAAAGCTTCTTATGTACTAGGCATAAAAGATTAACTAAAATTGTTATTCCATTCCAAGATGGAGACATAAATGTGTTACAAAAATGTCATAATATGTGTTATGTGATAATGCTACATATGGCTTTTAATTTAAAATTTTCTCTAAATGTAACTGTTGTCTGTTAACATTCTATAGAGATTCACTTACTGGAACATCCATAGATGATAAGAAATAATAGTTTCCTGGCTATACTTTATATTTCACGGTGCTTAATGCTCAGATAAAATTTTAAGAATTAAGTTCTTTTCTCCCAATACAATATTATATCATTTATATTCTCTTCTGGATATTCAACAACTGAGATGTGGAGAGAAAAAATTAAAACAACAGATGAACTAAGAGGATAGTAAATCTTTTAGCCCTAGCTCTCTGAGGTCAGTGAGGACCCAGGATGTAAGAAAACCTCTGCTGCAACATCCTATCACTTGGTTGAGTCCTTGATTTTTCCAATCAGAGAGACTGTGGGACCACAGAGAAAAGTGATTTTATAGTGCGAAGTATGTCTAAGGAGACACACCAGGACAGAAAAGTTTCCCAAGATTTCACAAAAAGTAACTTGGTCAAGCAATAGCTGTGACTCATCCACATGGATGACAGTGACAGAAGTACAAAGAGGCACTGTACATGATTGCAAGGTAAATCCTGAGGAGATTTAACTGACCTTGAGAGACAGCAAGAAGTTAACTTTAATTAACAAAGTCTCACCTTAACTTGTTCTTGAACATGCAGCAAAAAAGTATAACCATAAAGATAAAATCAACAAAATATGCTAGATTTATTTTACTGGATCCACCAGATCCTCCTCAAAAAGAGAGTTCATAACTAGTAAACTACTACAGGACTTCTATCTGAGACCATTAGACTTAGCTGTCTGGAGGGAGACCTTGCTGCTTCTTTTACATAGATCCTTCTCAGCTTGAAGCAGTTAAGATAAAACTATGACCAGTCTTCCCTAATTGCATAAAAGATAGCTCTTCAGAAGGAAAAATATTGTACACTGCTAAGTTAATTATAAATATTACAGATAGTCAGACAAGGCTAACTAGCAAAACAAAGCATGTCTAAATAAATAAATAAATAAATAAATAAATAAATAAATAAATAAAATAGGATATCCCAGTATAGTTAATAACACAGGGACAAGGGGATATTTGTATATTAATAGGACATAAAAACATCATTGTGGATGCATCCTGAAACTTGTGGCCACAAGAAAGGGAGAGACCTTCAAATCTGCTGCCATCAGACTCATCTTGGAGCCTACAGTGGACTGATTATATTAACTATTAACATGTTTGTGTGTTTTATTTTTGTTCTTAGTCTGTGACAGGGGATACCAAACCCGAAAGTACTAGTCATGTTTCAACTGCTGCAATTACAAAAATACAAAGGAGTTATTAGTGGAGAGCGCTATGAAGTACCTCTGAGCAAGATTTATGCTAACCAATTGACTTTTCAAGTTTACTTGTAAGTCTGCCCAAGACCTAGGCCTCTTGTCTTGATTTTTATTTTATTTTATTTTATTTTATTTTTTAGCGGAACCGGGGATTGAACTCAGGCCTCTGCACTTGCCAGGCAAGCACTTATTCCACTGAGCCATCTTCCCGGCCCCTAGGCCTCTTGTCTTGAGAGGGGTGGCCAATGATGGTGTGTGAAGCTGTGGTGCCTCAGAGGACAACACAAGGCTGATATGAACAACCGTTTAATTTAAATCCCTGGCTAACTTCCTTAGCTACTGGAACGGCTGTCCCCCACTCTGGTAATAATTGTCATCTTGACCACTGAGCCATGCCTCATTTGTTGGATAAAAGGTAGACTCCAAAGCACCATAAACCCGGTACAAATTATGGTCCTGACTGAAGCTGTAGAGTGTGAACCCTATGAAGGACCATGTATGTCCTAACTAAGGAAAATATGTCTGTGAGGAATAGGGCTAAAGTGACTCCATTTTTTTCATACACCCATCTTAGAAGTCTCTTAAATTCTAGATGAATTTACTCCTTACCTCACGTTTTTGAGCTAACCATAAAGCCCACTAAGGAAGAGTAAGTTGTTAACTAAAGGAACAAACAGAACAAATAGTAGGTAAGTTAAATTTAATCATATCCTGCTTGGCTAACAAATCCCTGGGAAATGTAAATCTTGTAACATTTTTTGTAAAATTCCAAAATAAGACAGCGTGGTGGCCATGGTTACTTGTATAAAACCCTGTACAAAGTTCTCTTGGGGCCAACATTTCAAATTCTTTCTTTGGATGTCATCTGTGCTGGCTAAAATAAAGCTTCCATGAATCCAAATTCTCAACTTCCTGTGAGTGGTTCCTTGTTGGTGTGCTACAACACTCTCTTCTTCAATGTTAGCTGAATAGGTTCCTAGACTGCATAGCCCCACCTTAGAGTAATGATGCAGCGCCCTTTGCTCCACTTTCCTTACAGAGCCACTATGAGTCAGAGCTGCAAAGTGAGACCTTGTATCAAATCTATAACATTTTCTTTAAAAAAATAATATCTTCATGGCTTTAGTCTTCTTACAATTATGATATGTCCCTTTGTTAGGTGTTTATGGGGCCTGCCTTTAGCAGTAATTCATAAATTTATACAATTCTATATTATTGGAGTTATATATCTATCCAGAGAATGACAGATAGAACAGATAGTTGAAATAAGATCCAGAGAAATGGATCCTTATACCAGAACCATGTAGGTTTCAGTAATCAAACCACTCCTCATGGCAAGAACTAGGAAGACAACAAAATAAATGAAAAGTGACAATCAATAGAAATGCAAGCACCAATTAAGTGAGCTACAAAGTATATGAAGCAGAAAGTGACAGAACTGCAAAGGAGATACAAAGAAATCCATAATTATAGCTGGAGACTTCAGTACTATTCTTTCAACAGGCGTCAGAACATCTAGCTAGATGACAAGTAAGGATGTATAAAAATTCATCCAACAGAATCTCCTCAACATTTATGTGCCCCTGGCCTCAGCAGCTGAATATTCATTCACTAAAAGTGGTCATGGGGCATACACTAAGAGGATCATATCCACAGTGACAAGACAAACCTCAACACATTTAAAAATAATAAAAATTATACCAAATATGTTCCCTAACCGTAGTAGTACCACATTAGAAATGTATTAGTTTAATGATAACAAGGAGATCTTAAAACTTTCCCATACTAAACAATATATTTCTAAATAATCTATAAGTAGCAAAATTATACAACTGATATCTGGCACCATTATTCATTTCAGAACTTTCTTGGTTACTTTAGGTACCTTTTAAACATAAAATGAGCTTGTCATTGTATATGAAAAGTACTGTTGTGATTTTGATAGCATTATATTGAATTTGATTATTTTTTCAAAAATTAATATCCTCAGGGCCATGAAGATAGCTCAGTGGACTAAGCATCTGCTTAGGCAAGCACAAGGACCCAGTGTGATCCCTGGTACTACCTGCCATGCCAGCCCTAAGACCAGGTGTGGTGGCACATGCCTGTAATCCCAGCAGTGGGGAGGCTGAAACAGGAGGACTACTGTGAGTCAGAGCTGCATAGTGAGACCTTGTGTGAAATACATAAAAATTGCATAAAAATACCAAGTACATAAAAAATTAACATTTTCATGGTTTGAGTATTCTTACAAATTAAGATATACCCTCTTGTTAGGTATTTATGTGGACTGCCTTTGGCAGCAATTCATAATTTTATACAATTCTATATTATTGCAGTTATATATATTTCCAAGGCACATATAATTTGGTGTAAGAGTCACTTTTAGTGTACTATTATCTAATTGGTTATTATCAATGCTTTCAGCCACCTTTTGGATTGTCTTACTAATTCTGGTAGTTTTTAATTATTTTCCTTGTATTGTGTAGTTCTAAAACTGCACTTCTGCCAATTAAATATGTTTAGTTTCTCCTATTTACATATATACACATACATACATGTGCAATATATGCAATGAGCTTTATACTACTATTTTATATAAATATCAAGTTCCTTGGAACATAAAATAGAACTATGAATCTCAGGAGAATGCTAATTGTCAATAATTATATAATTTTAAACAGAAAATTTAAAACCAAACTCATATATAATACTGTAGCATGACAATCATGATGGCATTTTTGTGACATACTTAAATTTCCATTTTGGCATAATGTAGTGCTTTTAATCAATCATATCTGCCTAAGTCATAAGAAGTTTTTACCTAACTCTTAGACCATTAATGTAATGTCACTGAAGAAATTTGTGACACTGTCTAGTCTGTTTAATGCCTGGACATCTCTAATTATAGTGGCACACACATAGCATATGTACCACATGAGTTTTGTCATTTTTACTGGATGATAACCTCATGTTGGCTTTATATGAACCTCTTTTCAGAGTTAAGTGGAGCACAAAAGAAGGAAAATGTGTGAATCTGAAATAAAAAAAGGTGGATCAGCATAAGCAATGCCAGTTTTGCATTTTAGAAGACGGTACACCTGGAAGGCATGAATATGTTTAAAACAGCATGAGAATAATAATGAATTGTCATGTCCATGTGAGAAACATCTGTTTCTTAATTTAGTTATGTACCACGAGGATCTTTTGTGAGAAAACCTTATTAAGTATATATTTTATGTGCATATATAAATATATGCATAGAGTGGTGTCTTGGTTCACAAATGCTTTTGTTTGTTTAGTTTTGTTTCTGGTACCAAGGATCAAACTCAGGACCTTATGCTTGCCAGTCAGGTGCTAATGCCACTGAGCTATCTCCTGCCCCCACAAATGCTTTTGTTTGTGAACAGTTTGGTTGACAAACAGAAGCATTAGGCAAAATTTTGTTTTTGTTGACAAATTTTGCATCAGGTGATGAACACAACTGTGACCAACTTTCCCTCTCAAAAGTGAACACATATAAATAGGAAATCAAGTCCACATTTTGTACAGCAACTAACCACTAAGAAGATTGTATGCAGTGTGTTAATTATTGAAACTGCCCTACTGATTTGATTTGAAACTGTCTCATGGCTATTTGTTTATCAATAAAATTATGTCCAAAAAAAGTGAACACATCTATCATTCCAAGAATCATGGAATGAATTAAGTTCATGAATGGAAGTATCACTCTCTGTATAAAATAGATACCTGTCAAATATATACATACTTTTGTACAAAATGTAAGTTGTGTACTTTGTGTCTGTATCAATCCATATCACTGAGAACCATCATTAGCATAGTAGATTGTGATGTCAATAGGGAGCATTATTATTTTTGTAATTTTTTACATCATTTTACTATAATGTACATAAACACAGATTGTTTTTGATAGCTAAGTTTTAATACTGGCTAATTAGTCAAGCTGGATAATTTCTTTTTCTTTTTTTAAGACTAAGTCCCATTATTTAGTTCAGGTAAGCTTTGAATCATTATGTAGCTCAGGCTGAGCTCAAACTCATGATGATCCTCCTATCTCAGCCTCCTGAATGCAGGGATTACAGAATGAGGTCACCACACTGGGCCTACTTGATTAATTTCAGCATTTAATTTTATCCACTCTTCTTTTTGTTTTCCTCATACATTTTTATTAGTTTAAGCTTTCTAAATTTTATACTCATTCTTTTTAGAATAATTCTTATTTTCAAATAGATAGGTTTATGTATTATTCAGGCATGGCATAAAGAGTTTCTTTAGCCTGTAATCCCAGCACTGGGGAGGCCAAAAACAGGAGGATCACTAGGAATCCAAGCTGCGTAGTGAGACCCTGCACCAAATACACAAATGAAAAAAAAATTTCTTCAAATTTTTTACTTGATATTTGGGTTTTCTTTTATTGATACCCATTTTAATAGGGTGAAGAATCACATCAACTTTGAGGATAAGTGGAGATGACCCTGGATAAACTCTGATGTAGAAAACCAATGAAATACCCATTATTTTTCTCATGTGTCACAAATCTAAATCACAATGAGTTTCATGGATTCTGAGTGTTCTCAGACATTAAATGAGAAGCAGTTGGGTTAGGAATCATTGTCCTTGGCTGAGGAGAGAAACAAAAGACAAAGAAAAGAAAAAATAAACCTTTTATTTCCAGGGATAGGCTTTGTTAAGGTTGCCTTATACCTAAACTCATTGCATTTCTAGGCTCACCCTCTCTCCTTTGTGGTAGTTTTAAGGTCAGGGAATTCTTTAGGAATATCCAAAAGCAAAACATATTCTTCCTGTTTACTGAAAAATATGAACATTGTCAAAAAAAAGAAATCAAAGATGAAGATCAATATGTCAAACCAGACTTTACTAACTCCATATATATATATGGATTCAACTCAGGACCTTGCACTCATCAGGCAAGCGCTTATTCTACTGAGTTATCTCCCCAGCCCGAACTAACTCCTTATTTAAAGAAACATAAGCCTGCAACTATTTTGTTACTGTACTAGAACAGTTAGATTAGCAGTACAAAAATGTTGGAAATGTTCATCTCTTTTCTACGAAGCATGCAATATGGACTAGAGAACTGCTCAGGTAATATCAGCATTTGATTAAGGGGAATCATGGGGTCTGCCTGGCTTTAAGGAGATAAGAGGGCTTTAAGTATGACTGGTGACTCAGGAGTGCAAAAGTGTCTCATTGCCAGTAACTAAATATGCAGTGTTTCTTCTCTTTATTTGCCATGCCTTTCTTTGAATTCTTCCAAAGAGCAACTGTCTAAATCAATTTTAGGTAAAAATTGTACATTGACATATAAGTCTGCCAAGCCCCTAAGCAACAGACCCTAAATTATTGAGGGGCAAATCACAAGAATTCTAGGATTCTAAGGGACTGTTTTCTAGATTTCTAAATAATATAACAAGGCATGCTATACTAAAAAGTGAGTCCAGAGTATGAAACGCTTTAGTCTCCAGACTGTTTCACATTTACACCACTTTGGACAGCCTAAAACTAAAGCAGTTTCTAGGAAAAGCATTGAAGTTTAAAACCTGGAGTACCAGAGTAGTGAGGACCCTGCACAATCCCCATGTCCCCAAGTATCCCTCAGAGAAAATGAAATGAACATAAGTTGGAATGAGGTGACATTTCTCCCCACTAGGGATCTCATCATCATAGAGGACACAGCAAAGGGCCAGCTTCCCATGAGCCTTTTATTCAGACCCTGGGTCTCAGCTTCCCCAGAAGCCTCCTCAGATACGAGGCCTACCTCAAGACACACAACAAAGTTTATAAATTCTATTCCCTGTGGCTGAGCTTATTCATGCATCCACAAGTAAAGACAAACATAAGGACACATATGTTCTGTTTTTCAACATAACAGAACCACAAAATGATGACACCTAACTGCAATACCAATGCATCTTAGCTCTGGCCATTGACTTACATAAAATAATGCCTCTTACCATGAAATGCCAGTAAGTACGCAATTCATGAATAGTCTAGCTAAAAGTCTGGGGAGAGACATGATTCCCCGTACTGATAGAGGCCAGGAAACTGCAAAGACAATAAACTCTGGCATCTGTTCCAGGCGAGCTGGCTGTTTTGGCAAGGCACGATCTTCCCTTGTCACTTGAGTCTCTGCCAGACCCTTACTCCTTACACATTAGGCTCTAGTGGTGCATTAGAATGGAATGGACTCTGGGTAGAGAGAGCAATGCCAACTTATGTTCACTTAGGCCACAATTTTCAGCCATTTCCCTAGGAAAGAATTACTAAGAACAATGACTAAAAATCAGTGTTAGCTAACTTTCAAATTCATTGTTCCTGTAGAAGTACACAGTAGTTATTAAGAACTGTTCAAGGAAAAGAAAGATGAATGCTGAAGAAAAGTGGAAAGTTAATACAATGAGAACGAAAGATATCATTAGGATGATCAAACTCATCCCCTCAGAGACTCTGCTTGCCAATTTCTTTTCCTATTTCATTCTACATTTTCAAGAGGTTTCCCACTCATCTGTCACTAAACAGCATCATATGCCTCTCTTGGTACCACTGTCTGCTCTAGTTGCCCAAAGAATCCATGAATCACATTTTTAAACACATTATTTTTCTGTAAGTACTGAGCCATAGAGCTTACTATATCTCTACCCCAGATACAGTAATAAAAAGCAGGTGACCATTAAAAATGACAACTTGATCTCCAAATAATGCTTTGACCTGCTTCTCAACTGTCAAATGTGGATATCTGCAATATTAAAGGCATTAAAATGAGCACAAAAATCAATATATTTTACTCTTCTGTCTACTTATATAGACATATATACGTATATGTGTGTGTATATATATTAATTTCCTATCATCCTTCATTTTGTTAAAAACGACAAACATTTCAAGCCATATTTTTTCTGAAACAGTTGGAATAATGTTGTACTAATAAAACTAAAACTTCAGGAGTATACTAACTCCAAGTGTAGCAAATTGAGGGACTGAAACAATGTCTCATCTAGTTTCTGTTCACAGGTTATCTCCTCTGAGAGAAAACAGGCTTTGCATTAATTAAAAAGATAGACACCTACATATCCTGTTTATGTTTTATGCTGTTCTTACAATTTCCAGTGCCGCAGAAAAAGAGGTACATTGGGGCCAGCAAGATAGCTCAGCTGACTAAACGCATGCTTGGGCAAGCTCAGGGACTGGGGTTCAATCGCCAGCACCACATGCCACAGCAGCCTTGCCCTGGGTATACTGAGCTGTCCACTAAGACCCAGCATGGTGCATGCCTGTAATCCCAGCACTAGAGAGGCTGAAATCAGGAGAATTACTAAGATTTGAAACTGCATAATCGGACCTTGTACTAAATACATAAAAACAAACACAAAAAGAGGTAGTTTGGATTTCCAGTTCTCACGTAATCAATTTTGGGGAGGATTCCTACTGTCTGCACGGAGCCATATCCTTATCTTAATATGCATCATTTTAGGTATACAGATGGAATTCTTAGTTGAGCCACCAGAGTCCTGTGCCCACCCTTTCTCTCAGTGGAAGGAGTAAGAAGAACTCATGCTCCTCAGTTACCCTCTTTGGGGCTCTGCTGACAGATAGGCTTATTTGACTAGTGATATATGCTCTCACTGCTCTGATTTTAGAGAGTCAAACTTGAAAAAAAGGTGTTCTCCTTCTTTATAGAACCAAGAAGACCTGTGTAAAGTCATTGGTCTCAATAATTAAAGTTCAGAGTCTGATAAGGAAGGAGAGAGGACTGTGACACAATAACTTGCAGGCAGATCTGTCCAGCCTGGATTGCCCTTCCTCCTTCTCTTTTCTGATTCTTTATTCCAAAAATAGTTCCAAGAAAGTGCTGTCATACTGGCTTTTCAAGTCTCCCTGGGTAGGGAAAACTTCCACATACACTTGTCGGGAACTGGGACAGCAGGAGGTGTGGCCAAGGCAGGAAGGTAAGGAGAGCCAGGCCATATCTGTAGGTGTGCTGCTGTCTCACCTTCCTCACAAGAGGGATTTAGAGCACTCAGGAATTAGGATGTGCAGAGTCTTCTTCCTGCACTATTGGAGAGGACATTGCCCTGACAAACCAGCTCCTCCACCCATTGGCTGTGCTCAAATGATCAGATTAGATTTTGAATTAAAAAAAAAAAAACTTAAGCAAGGAAAAAGATGTTTACTTTTTGTGATATATTTTATTTATACAAGGAAAGTTAGTATTAGTAAGTGACCTTGAAACAGCAATAATAAACGAAGAGAAAATAGCCATCTATTTTTTTTTTTGTACTTTGTAGAAAAATACTCAGCTATAAAAAGGAAAAGATGGGTGGGGAGGGAGGAAAGTGAGAGCAAAAAGAAAATCTAAAGCTATACATAAATGGTAAATTGCACACTCAATATCTTTCATAATTTTGCATTTAAATAAGATTGGTTAGGTATCTTTATTATTATTATTTTTAATGCATTGGTTGTTGCAGGCTCTCACTATGCAGCTTGGACTCATGGTGATCCTCCTGCTTTCATCAGCCTCCGCGATGGGATTACAGGTGTGCGCCACTATGCACATACTTTGGCTGGCTCAGCCTGCCCTGGGGGCAGGGCTGGCATGGCATGTGGTGCTGGGGATCAAATGGCAGTCCCTATGCTTGCCTAAGCTTGCCTAAGAGGGTACTTTAGTCTGCTGAGCTATCTCTCCAATCCCAATATCTTTATTTTAATATATTTTTATTTTAAACAGAAAAATAAAAAAAATTCAAAACAATATAATAGGAGGGTAACAATGAGTAATACATTGTTTATTGTTATCTTTAAATTAGTTACTCAGAGTACAAGATATTGGCATTTAACTGTCCAGACAATATTAACAAAAACCTTTCTTTCAAGGCACTGTGAGAAATTAGTAGTGTAACTATCACATATATATTTTCTTTTCCCTTCCTTATTTTTCCATTCCCCATCCCACTTCCTCTTTGCTTTTGAAGTTTCTTCCCACTTTATAGTATCTGTTTTATATTTTGTATCTTATTTACTCTTTCAAATTCTCATGCTAGAAAGACAATATGAAGATTGCACATGTGACTCTGGTTTATTTCACTTACGAGTATGGTTCTATGTTGCATCCATTTACCTATAAAAGTCTTTAGTTTGTCTTTATTTATGGCTGAGTAGTACTCAAGTGTATAAAAAGACCATATCATTTTTATCCATTATTCAGTTAATGCACATTTGTTTCTAAGATATAGCTGTGACAATTTGAGCTAACAAAAATATGGGTACAGATGTATCACTATTTTATGACGATTTTAATTCTTTGGGGAAGACAACCAGAAGGGGAATAGTTGTGTTGAATGGGACCTCTAACTTCAGTTTTTGTGGGGTCTCTGCAATGATTTCCAAGTGGTTTCACCAGTCTGCACTCCTAAAAATATTGGAGAAGTGTATCTTTTTCCCCCACAGTCTCTCTGTCATTTGTTACTAGTTAATTTTTATTTTTTATTTAAGAGGATGAAAAATAATACTGGTTTGCTTTTTATTATAGCTATTCTTGCTGTAACGTCTGGAGTTGTCTTTGCATTTTCTAATCTGTTCCATGGGTCTTTGGGTCTGTTGTTAATTTTTTTTCCCAGTACCATGTTGGTTTTATCACAATAGCTTTGTAGTATAATTTCAAGTTAGTAACTGTGATGCCCACTGCCTTGCCTTTGTTTCCCAGAATTCCTTTTGCTATTATAGAACTCTTCCAGTTCCAAATACGTTTTATGGGGTTTTTTTACTCTAATTCTGTGAGATATGTAATAATGATTGATACAAAGTGTCAACTTGAAAAGTTTAGGACTTTAACTAAGTGACTCAGCAATGAGCCAAGGTCTTAACTTTGTGAACATCCTGATCCTGTGCAAGAGAAGGGCATGGATATTCTGTGAATGACACACATACCCCAGGGGGTGGTAGCCTGCTTACAATATAAGAGAAGAAAAGAGATTTGCTTCTCCTCCTTTTGTTCGTATTACTTTTGTTGAATTCTGCTGCTTTGAAGTGTTGCCCTGTGCAATGTCAACGTGCCTTGGAGCCAGCTGATTACTGACTGAATCTTCCATGAACTAAATAAAACTTTCCTTCTTAATTTTGGATGTCAGATGTTTTCTCTCGGCAAGGACATTAAAGTAACTAAGACATATGCTATTTTAATTTTGACCAGAATTACATTAAATCGATAGTATAGTTTTGGGAGTATGGCTATTTTCACTATTTTGATTTTTATATCCAATAGCAAAGAATATCTTTCTACTTTCTGACATTTGTTTCAACCTTCATTTTCAGAGTATTATAATTTTGAAAATAGAGGTCTTTTACATCCTTCACCAGATTGATTCCTAGGGATTTTTTTGTGCTGGATACATGCAGGATATTAGGATCCAGGCTCTCAGCTGGATTCTTTGATCCTATGTAAATAGATTTCCTACCCTACTTGCATATGATTCTTTGAGTGATTCATTATAAAATGTCTTGTATTGTTCCCCTTGAAAAAAGTTTTTTCTGCATCTATCGAGACAATTGTGAATGGTGTCATTTCCTTAATTTCTCCTTCAGTAAGTTTGTTATTTGTGTACAAGAAGCTTATTTATTTTTGAATGTTGACTTCATTTCCAGCTATCCTATTGAATTTGTTTATAAAGTTTAGAAGCTCTTTAGTGGAGTTTTAGGGATCTGCCATTTGTTTCATGTCATCTGTGAATAATTATAATTTAACTTTTTTCTTTCTTACTCATATTCCTTTCATTTCTTTTACT
The DNA here is from genome assembly GCA_002564305.1 of Octomys mimax. NCBI lineage: Eukaryota > Metazoa > Chordata > Mammalia > Rodentia > Octodontidae > Octomys > Octomys mimax. The sequence goes on along the minus strand of NDGM011184527.1, from coordinate 156 downwards.
TGTCTAATTGCTCTGGGTAAAGTTTCCAGTACTATGGTGAATAAGAATGGAGATAATGGACATCTTGTCTTGTTCCTGATTTTTAAAATGAGAGAAAGCTTTCAGTTTTTGTCCATTTAGTATGATGTTGGCTGTTGGTTTGTCATAGATGGCTTT
>NDGM011184526.1:0-10241 GCA_002564305.1 Octomys mimax | reverse complement strand
ACACACACACACACACACACACACACACACACGCACACATAAATAAATAAATAATTTTTTTTTTTAAAAAAAAAGAAAATCAGTTATTTAAGAGCATGAGCTTCAGGGACAGAGACCTACATTTTAATATCTGTCAATTGGCTGAATTGTGGCAACTTGATTTTGTCTAAAACTTTCATATTTGCTTTCCCCATTACAAGATGATTTTAAGACATTTATGAATACGAACTAGGTATAGAAAAGCTGCTTAATCAGAGTAAGCCTGATACATAACAAACACTCAAGAACAGAAAACTAGCTGTAATTATGGTGTTGCGTGACTTTGGACATCTCAGCAATCTCATGTTATACTTAGGAACTCCCTCAGGCCCTACCTGTGCCCCTTCTTGCCTCCCATCTCATGTATCTTCCTTCCAGCTTCAGGTCTTGGCACTTTTCCCACAATGGGACACATAGATTTTCTTGGTGCTTCTGCAGCAGTAAGTACCTCTCCACTTCAAGGCCTTTCTGAGATTCTCTTCTTCCTAGACAACCAGCTCCTCTTTCCCGCGCACTCATCTCTGGGTGTGACTTCCCTGTACAGCATGGATTTCCCATGGCCTGGTCTGTCGTTGTACATCAGAGCTCTTCTTACAGCACTGGTCAATCTGTAAAAATGCATATAATAGTTTATGCCAGGCTGTTAATACCTACCTCTCTGGTGTACAGTACAGCCTCAGCTGACATCAAGCACACCAGCACACTACGACCTGGGTCGCTAGTAGAACACTCAGGGATGCTCTTAGCTCCCACTTCTATGGTTTAAATGAGTAACTATCATTTCCAAATACCTGCAACCATCATGTGGATTTAGGAAAAAGATATACTATATTATAGTTTTGAAAAAGCAAATTCCAAACATCCAATGAGTAAGACTTTGGGTATTGTTGCTTTTTTTTGTATTTTTTAAATATATCAGTTTTTTTTTTTTAATCTCAGCTTTCAAAAATACAATAAATATTTCTATTTTTACATACCATGTGTAATCGCTTTTCTATTCCAATATGCACATATGTGTACAGACAGAATAAAAAGAGCTACATAGATATCAAACTCAAAAAGCAGCAAAACTGCATGAAGATTTGAGAGTTCTTATTTCACATCACAACTACATTTTGTTTGGTGGGCAGGAAATGTCTTTTGTTTGTCCCAGTCTGCTCAACATATACTCTCTCTCCGCAAACTATTTAATCAGCATTACCATCATATGACACCTTCTCAGCTAAGCTTCCTATAAATGGTCCATGAGAGAAGGAGTCTGTTCTTATACTGCATTACTTGATACTGTATATAATGTAAGGAAGAAGACATTTGCACAAGGAAACTCTCACTAGGTTCTTTCCTTTTGTTTACTTAGTCTAAATTGAAGATTGAAGACCAAACTGAAAAGTGTCAGCGCTTTTCATGCCAATTCATTAACAAAAAGCAGAACTGGTGAGATAACTTTACTCTGAAACGGAGCAGCACCATCATAGAAAGCAGATGTGCAGGGAGAGCAGGAGGGGCAGCGAAAGGTTCTAGCAATGTTCAGGCAAAGGTGTATTCAAATGAGGCAGAGGCCAGAGGCCCAGGTGGTGATTTTAATGGGACAGAGAGGGGATTAGTATGTGAAGGGAGTTAAAGTAAAGGGGGTTTGCTCTTTCCAGATACTTTTATGAAATTAATCATTAGAGACTGTCAAAGATGCTGGAAAAGAACGCAAAGCTTCCCCTTGTGTGGTAGCTTCCAGTCCTTGCCAAAGCTGAGAAATAGGAGAAGAGGAAACATTTCACTCCCTCTCCTACCCCAGCAGGGTAAATTAATCCCCCTCTGTGAGAAACCTCAAAATACATAATTCTTCCACTGTAGTAAATAGCACAGCAGCTGAAATATTACTAAATGTAAGTGCCCTCCATCTCTGTAGACATCCCTGCTTGTAAGATTACTGCATTTTTCTACTTTCTAAGAAGCCATTTGTAAGAAAATCATTAAAAAATAACAAGTTTCAGGATAACTATTTACAGAAGACGCTTATTACTTTCCTTCAGATAATACTCCAAAAGACTGCTACCATTCCATACTGTTTAGAACAAAGGACATGGGATGGCTTCCTCTTTGTATTCTAACTGAGCCATCCCTGACTTCTTGTCTTTATGAAGTAGGAAACAAGCAAACATCCCATATAACTTCCCCCTTACCAAATGCCTTTGAAAGTATAAACTAAGATACTTTTAAGTTTTTCCCTTTATCTCCCGTACTGAAATGAGAAAAAAAAAATACTAATGTCAGCCTAAGAATTGTGCTTCAGGACATAATTCTGGCCCTAACCAGATAACAAGATTAATGGACATAATATATAAGAATTATCCTTTAAGAGAAGGGTCAGAAAAAATACTAAATGGAACAAAATATAAAGCAAAGAAACAATACACCATGCATTATATTAAAACTTGGATATGTGATAGAGGTGAAATTAGAAAAGGGGTGAGGAAAAGACAGCTGTTGCTAGGAAACGTGGCTGTACAGATGGGAAAATAAAAATGTGTGTCCAGTGTCTCATGCCCACCACGCAAAAGTGAAATATATATACAGTTTCAATGTAAAAAACAAAGGCATCCATTCTCTATGAGAAAATAAGGAAACACTTTATGAAATATTTGTTATACATACGAATGATGTGTTTTATATATCCATGTTATGGAGAGATAGTACATTAAGATACTTTTCCTTACAAATAATACAAAAAGTAAAAAAGGGCATAATGTTGCATTCATTTACTGCATTAAATGCAATAGTATCACTGCATTTGAAGAGTGAAAATGGCATGACATAATTGAGATATATATTTGAAACTACTTCATCAGCAAAGAATCACCATTCAGTACATATTTCCTAAATCTTTGATCAATAGATGGTCACCCCAAGTGAAAGTCATTGATGGCAAGAGTTACCCACATGAAAAAACTCAAAGCTGACCCAAGTCCACAGTAATCAGACAAATAGTAATTATAGCACTGAGGTCTAATTTAACAACTGACAAGATGGAAAAGTTTATGCTTTAGAGAAAAAGAAGTTGCATATTCTCACAGGAAGGATTGTATTTTTATTTATTTATTTTTTATTTTATGGAAGGGTCTACAGAGTGTTCAGGGTCTCGCTACTAGATCCGACTCAGTGATCCGCCTGTTTTCAGCCTCCTAAAAGCTGGGATTATAGGCACACACCATCATGCCCAGTCTTAGAAGGATTGTATATTAGTGTAAATTCTTTATAGGATTGTTTTGTAATAGGTATGGAAGCTACATTTGTACATTATTTTTGACGTAAATTCTGTAACTTCTATGCATGTATATTTTACATAAACAGATATAGGTGTGTGTAATGACATGCATGAAAATTTTAAAATAAACACTATTTACAGTAGTATTGTTTGCAATAATAAAAATAATGGAAATTGTTTAATCTACTTAATGCTAATGTTAAACTATGCTGATCGAATGATAGTGACAAAAGGCTATGAAATGACAAAAATTCTCTATCTTACCATCTTTTGGTCACATGTTGGAATTTCTTTTGGGATCCTGTATGTGCTTCCTAATAGACTTTTTAGGCAAAGAAATTTTAATTCTTGACTGGTATCAATCAGATTGGTTGGTATCAATTGGTATCTTTATTCTTGGCATCTGATATTTTAATTCTTAATAGCAGCATCTATTCAGATTCCCAAGGTCCTACCCCTAGTCTCAGGTATAGCTGTGCCCTTCCAGCTCAACCCCCCTCAACCCTGATGTTTATTCTTAGTTATGTTTTGGGCACTGAGCACCACTCTGATCCTTACTATAAATGCCAGAGTAGTTTCAATTCATTCTCAGTTGAGCCCAATCTTTCTCCTACTGCAAAATTCCATTGCTGGGTCACTATACCCTTGTTGTCATTCCAAATATACTTCTTTACTGTGCTTTAACCAATACACAGTGGTCCCTCACTTTTTACAGAGGTTATTTTCTAGACACCCCTGTGATAAATAAAAATCAATGAAGTTGCAACATTATATTTATTTTAGTATTTATACATATTTTAAGGCTTTTTAAACCCTTCCCACACTCTTATAAACTTTTAAAAACACTTTTAATGTTCTCAACCATTTTCTAAGCTTATAAACTTATATAGTTTTAACAACATACGTTGCTGTATGATACTGCAAAATCCTGTGATATAGCAAAAAATTGGCAATAAATAATTTAGATTAATATTTTTTGAAAACCGCAAAACAGTGAGTCCACAAAAGATCTGCAAAATAGCGAGGGAATACTGCAATTGAATAATCTTATCTTTAACAATTAAAGCATCCAGTTGGGGAGATGGCTCAGTAGAATAAGTGTTCACCTGGCAAGCATAACGGCCTAAGTTCAATCCCGAGTTCAGCCAAAAAAAGAAAGAAAGAAAGAATTAAATCATCTCTGGATATATTTAGTGCAACGCCAAATAAAATTTAAAATGATTGAAAAAGAACTTCATATAAAAATATGAACAATGTTAAAAATAATGCTATGTAGAGAAAACAAGCTGCACATGAATACATAAATACTGTGTATATGATTTTGTATACATTTTGAAAGTTTATTTAAGATAAATACATAAATAATAAATAAATGAATGAAGAAGTGTGACCTACCAGTTCTACATTAGACATAGATATCTATTTGTGAAAAAGAGTTTAGAAAGATGTTAAGGCAATAAAAGCTATAAAAGTCTGTATTGTCATTATCTCTGAGTTGGGAAGAAACATTTTTACTGAGTACACAGTAATCTTCAGATACTTCGAAGTGTTTGCTTCTTATGCACATCTGAAGCAACCATAGCGAACCATGGTTTGGTAAATCTAGGTCGGTATTCACTTGTCATATATTATTCCCTATACTTTTCATAGACATGAAATATTTCTTAATATAAAGTGGGACAAAGGTTAAAAGTATCATAAAATAAATTGGATTAATATCACAATAAAACTGAACCCTCTTTATATTATTAAATATTAAAGTGTTGAAATTGTACTATGCCTCTCTGATCACTAAATATTTTATAAATAAATGCATTGTGTAACTTTGAATCACATTATTATAGAGTTATTTTGTTCTAGTGGGAAAACTAACTTGTATGCAGTAATGCCCACCTGCAAACTGATAGTTTACTCATGGCTTACATCACTCCAGATATAATTCAATGGCCATGTTAGCCTGAGTCAACCAGCACACCATCTATTTCCCCAAGCCTGTGATGATAACTTGGAAACAAAACCTATCAAAATAATTATAATAATTCATATTTAATAAGAGGACAAATATATAGATTCTGCCATTACATTCTCCCTAAGCATAAATTTGGATTTTACACAGAATCTAAAGATTCTTCTTCTATGGTGTAGGTATATCCCTTGTGCTCAGCTTTGGACTTGGTAATCAATAGTCCCTCAGCATCCCTCATGGGATATTTTAAGAATATCTATATATTTTCTATCTAGATATTCTAAAATACAGATGGGTCTACAAGAAGTGTGATCACAGCCCTTTAGGAAATAGTCTATTTTATTGTAATACACTATATTTCAGTTTTCGGGTTTGTGACAATTAAGCTTGATTGTGTCACATTGACTGGCTTGGGATATCCCCAGGGCCTGGGGGGTGCACATTTATGGATGCATCTGGTGGAGTAGGGGAAGCAGGAAGCATGACCTTGGGCACTGTGCCTGGTCAGTTCTCCAGCACTGCTGCCCTGCTCTGCATTCTGGCTTCTAGGAACTAAGCCCCCAACCATTCCCTCTGCCTAGAAGCCAATTGACCATAGACTGAATCTGCTTAAAGTGTGAGCCAAGTTAAACTCCTCCTTTACATTGGGTTATTGGATATTGTGTCCAACAATGAGAAAGATACTGCATGTCTAAGTTTTAGGTCATCTGAGCAGCATTCTATGTAGTCTTGTTATGCTTATTTTATAAATGAGACACAAGCTCAGCTATACACTTGCTATCGCTTCTCAGCCTTTCAGCTAAGATCAAGTATAATACTTTTCTCATCAGCTTAATACCCAACCTGCTGAAAAACAGTTTTGATTGAGACTCAGAATTCTTAGTGATCAACTTCCCAGAGGTTTCTCTGACACCAGAGTCATGGGTCTGGGATAACAGTTACATCAATATTTCTCTGGGGCTTTTAGGAGACGCATAAGTCAAACTCACATGATATCATGTATGTACATAACCTTAGAATAAACTTCTCATAATCTAGTATTTTGTCATCTTATTTTTGAGTTTCAACCATTAAACAGATTAATTAAATATAGATGCTACCAATATATAACTTGAAAATAATAGCCTCTGAAAATTCTGCCATACTAAGTAACTTGATATATTTTCTTCCTGAGAGAATTAACAATGTATCATTGATATTTATTATATTAGAGAAGAATCCAAATGACATTAATTGTAAGCTTGCTTCTTCCCCATCATATATCCCAGGTACATTTTGCTCTTCCACACAGCACATGATTAATCTTTTTCAAAGCCTAAGTAGTTTTTCATTATTAAGCACATTTACATCTGTGCATATTTAGATCCTTCAATTGAGTTGTCTTTATAAAGAGATATATAATCTTTCCCAGAGATCTCTCCTCAAACACCTGTGGAGTCATTTATGTACAATAAAATCCAAGAATAAATTCTAGATAGCATAGCTTGAGTATTTTTTAGTTTTGTAAATGTCATTAAAATACCACCAAGAAAAATTTATCCAGTACCATTAATATTATACTTTTTTAATAATTAATCTTTTCTATTTTATTTATTTTTTAAGAATTTGATTGAGAACCAAATAGAAATGAGACAGTTTCAAAACCAATCAGGACATTTTCAATAATAAATACATTATACACTGTTGTCTCAGTGGTTATTCATTGTACAAGATGCAGACATGACATCCCACCCACAAACACTACTAGAACAAATCTTCTTATTCATTGAATTAAGAGAATATAGTTGCATATATATCCAAACTATTTTGAATATACAGATACAAAATAGCCCTTCATTTGTATCCTCCTTTTTTGTTTAGATGTGGTTATTCCATTGTCATTTAAATATTGTAGGTGCATGAATTCAGCAAAATATTCCAATATGATCCAGTAGTCCATAAGAGTAGTGGGTCAAGCTTTAAGTTTCATGAAATTTAGCATGCATCAAAGCAAATAAAAAGCAATGTTTGCCAAATTCATTTCACTGCACTGAAGTGAAGGCCAAATCAAGTATTTAAATGAGAATATTTTGTAAGAATGTTATTTCAAAACCTGTTTTTCATTAAGAAGGAGTATCTGGCTGGGGAGATAGCAGCTTAAGGCCTGCCTGACAAGCACAAGATCCTGAGTTTGATCTCTGGTCCTGCAAAATGAGTATGTGTAAATGATAAGAGTAAGTTTTGGAATAAAAAATACATGTCCCATTGCCACTAGATGTGCACTTTCTCTTTATGGAGCACAGATCTGTTTAAACACAGTACACTCACGGGCATCTGATTTGCCTAGTGTCATTTGCTATTCCTTCATTATTGAATGGTTATTTCCTGAAAAATCAGACATGTCCCTAAAGTTTTAAAAGCTTACCCTTGTCCCTCTAATAGCTATTTCCTTAGTAATTAATCATTATTTCTAATGAGTTTACCATTCTTTTACTTTGTGCTGGCTTTCATTCTTATTTGGTGAATTTTGATTATGTGTTCTTCTATGTCATTGAGACTATTAGATTATTTTTCTGCCCTTTCAATACAATCTAAATTGGTGAAGTGTCTACCTCAGCAGCAGTTCCTCTGACTATAAATGATTCATCTAAGACATTGCTACCTTGGGCATAATGTATTTTCCCAGCCAAAGTTTCCTTAGTTCAATCCTCTTGCCTGGAGATTGACACTGGCATATTGCTGATTAGCCCTGCCTGGGGTCTCTGCTGTTGCTGGCCATTCCTAATGTCACATCCCATCACCTATAAATATGGGGTGGCACTGAGGCTGATGCATGTCTGTGGCTGTGGTCTTCTGCGACTTCACATATTCTCTATGAGAAGAAAGCTATTTAGTGTATATTCTTAAATAAATATTAACAAATAGATTTTTTTTAAAAATTTCATGATACTCAGTGTTCTGGTACGAATCCATGAGAAACTGGGAACTGGAAATTATAATACCAAATGAAAATCTTGGGGCCGGGGAGATGGCTCAATGGAATAAGCGCTTCCCTGGCAAGCGCAAGGACCTGAGTTCAATCCCCGGTTCCACCCAAAAAAAAAAAAAAAAAAAAGAAAAGAAAATCTAACAGCAGAAACTCATCCTTGGATACCATTAACAGAGAAGCCATAGGCCTCATTTGCATCCTGATTCTCTTCATCTTTTTCATATTTGATGACACTATATCAAGGAAAATATACTCTAATAACTTAAAATTGAATGTCAATTAATATAGTAATTGTCAATATTTACCTAAATAATATCTATCTTGAGTCACATTAAATTCCCACATACAGTATCATACTTTATGAACTTATGCACTACCACTATCACTGCCATGGAATGTTCTGTAATTAACTCACTTCTGTAATTAACTGTAATTCTTGCCTCGCTGCTAAGAAACATGATTTTGCATACTTCTTAGTTGTCTCCAATTCATGATTTTATGTAATTTGATCAAATGCTTATTTAGTTAGAAAGCAATTCACATAAAAGTGCTTGTCAGAAAGATATAGTAAGGAACAAAATTCAATGAGACAATATTTCTTGTATCTGCAATATAGGTAAGATGTTTATATTCTAAAAGCCTAAGAAAAATACATGGGAATTTTTTTTCTTATTATTTATAGAAATAATCAACAGATTTTGTTATAAAGCCATGTGATTGAAGAATTATTAAAGCAGACTTAAACTCATATGCAAGGTTAACCACACGAGAAAACATGGTCACAGTACAATCTGTGGTGCCCGTTCATATTAAAATAGTCAAATACTAAAGAAACTTTACAGCGTAGAGATTCCTATTTCTGTATGGAGCAAATCATTCAGCTAAAATAGGAATATTTGGGGAGCTCATTTTTGGGCTTATCCATCGATGAAAAATAATGACTTTATGGTTCCTCAGAGCAAATGGAATTGCTTTGCACATGAGACCACCCGAAGGAAGAAAATCTTGAGATTTCAACTCAGGCTTACCTGCATTTGAGGACATTAACAAACCCACCCACCACATTCCTGGGCCAGGGATACGTGAAGCTCTTCACCATTGTTGAGATGTTGAAGTGGGTGGCAGAGCACACATCACTGAGTTTCTACTCTATATTCAGAATTTTACTTATCAGGTAAATTCCAATAACTCAAATCATGATACCAAAATGAAGATCCTATAAGATATGTTCCTGAAATATTGTATCTCACAAGAGAGAATAAGGAGGGAGACAGAAAGACGGGGACACAGCACATCCAGCTAGATAACAACCTCCAGTGCCAGTGTCAGGACCTCTCCCATAAGGTTTGAGGCAAGGGCCTCATATGCTGAGCAAAGGATGAGAGAATGCCTCTGATATACTGCACAGTGGGCCTCACTGAACTTCCACTACACCAATAGCGCATAGGAGGAACCCATAAAAATATCTGACTTACCCTAAAGTGGAGAAATTGTACACATTTGTAGGTCAAAGTAATATCCCAGGACCCTTGTCCCATGCAGTAGCTCTATATAAGGTAAACATTTCTAACTCACACGTTGAGTATCTCCTCTTGATATCAAATGAAATTTCAGCTCAGAAAAATGTGGAAGAGATTCTTTGGGACATTTCACAATTGTTTGAAATACACTTTAAATGAAGTGGCATTTGAAAATATGAATTAAATATTTCAAAAATGTATTTTGCTCACCCTCAAACTTCCCTCTTTATTTCTTTTATCTCTAACTTCTACACATAGAAAGCAACAATAGCTGTTAATAGTCTTTGCTTTTACTTTTTAAATGGTAGCCATCATTACGGCTAATAGCAATTGCTACTCTCTCTGTTAACTACCTCACTCTTAAACAAATTGCCTTGTTAAACACACACTTATATGTATTATTTACAAGTGAATAGCTGTCATGCATTAGAGTCTCAAAACATCATTTGTGCTTTCTATAAAATTTCAGCATGAAAAATTGAGTAAGTA
>NDGM011184516.1:0-10329 GCA_002564305.1 Octomys mimax | reverse complement strand
TTGAACTCAGGCCCTTGAGCTTGCCAGGCAAGTGCTTATTCTACTGAGCCATCTCCCCGACCCCGTCATGAAGATTTTAAAAAGGAATATATTCCAAAATTTCAGCAAGAGGCATTGTAATATGAAAAACTCAATTTATGATGATACTGAAGAAGTTGATAATGGCAATGATGACAAAATGACTATTATAGTAATGATAGTGATTGAAACAACGGTTATGATATTTACAATGATGTAGAGGAAGGTGACAAGGATGGTGGTAATTTTTAATTATGTCTCCTTTAGGGAGGTAAAAGGTCTTGCTTTGAAGGAATAAGCAACACTTTGGGAGAAAAACAGCACTTTTGTTGACCTGTCACTAGGACTGCACATAGGGCTATCAAGGCACAAAGTAAAATAGAATGCAAAAGTTTTCATGATCAATTTAATAAGCAACATTTCATATTTTCACATGAGAAAAAATTCTTTCCTACTAATATAATCTTTTCTGCGCTGGAGATATTTTGCTGCACCACATAAGCCATATTCCTCTAGCAGTGTTAGTTACAATATTCTAAAAATATATTTAACCTAAACAACTGTCTTTTCTAATGATTATTTTAACATATTAATCATGTTATCTTTAGTATAATTCTACATGTATTCAAAAGTACATGTCTTTAAGTAACTTTAGCTATTCTCACATTGCTCATGGATAATATCCTTGACTTTGTGGTTACCTTAGAATGTACATAAAAAATATTCATGGTAACTATAATCATTGATTCTTTTATGATTAGCAAGTTTATGAGGATATAATGCTCCATTATTCTTTACCGATATGCTTGAAACTTGTTCTGACTTAAAAAGTAGAACCTTCAAATTTGATGAACATTACAGAGATGCATTCTGAACAGAATATTGATGAAAAATTATTACTAACAATTTTAACAATTCTTCCTTTCTTTCTCCTTTTTGGTATTTAGTGCAGAGTCTGCAGGGTCTACAGGGTCTACAGGGTCTCACTGTGTAGATCTGACTCATAGCGATTCTCCTCTTTTCAGCCTCCCAGGCACTGGGATTACAGAGGTGCACCATCATGCCCAGTCCTGATTCCCCCACTCAGGGAGCCCGGGAGCGGGGCCCACAGGGCACACTGGGGATTGAACCTTAGCTGCTGCCTTCTGCCTAAGCAGGTACTTTAGTCCACTGAGCTATCTGGCTGGCCCTCATGTATTTGAAAATTAGTGAGCAAGCATATCTGGCTTTAGAGTTATTGTTTTAATGTAAATAATAGATAATGTATTCAGTTTACAGAGCAAAACTTTTAATTTAGGAAATTCTTTACTTCTTAGCATTCACTCTCCAGAAATTTGCATCCATTGCTTTTTTAGAAAAAGCAATAGTTCTTTTAATTATATACATTTTAGTAGAAAGAACATTTTTACTTCAACAGAAATGTATGACTATTTACTGATATTTATGACAACTACAAAATGAGGGCAAGTGATCAGAGTCTTTTCTAATGTGTTATTTTTTATTGAATATATGATTTTAAAGCATCAACTCACTGTAATCCTATTGTAAATTTGCTACCTATACGGTATTTTCTAGTGGTAATACCTACATTTATTATAACTATTGTATACAATATATAATATAATATATAATACAGTAGGGGAGTATACAATATGTAAATATATATGCTAATGGCATTGAAATAGGAAAAAAGTGGCACATCTCATATTTATTACTGTATCAATTGATTTTGTATCAATGTAGCTCATTGAAATCTATCTTGATCGTATGTAGGAGAGAAATAGAAAAGATATTTTGTTGTTATACTAACAATAAGATTTGAACACAAGTTAAATGGTGAAATCATAGGTGTAGTACAGAAAAAGTGTAATATCACTATAACTTACTGAAGTTAAGTGTACTGTAGTAGAGAAACTCATCATTGAGCACATTTATTTTTAATTTATTTGTCTCATACAAATAAATTCTTATGCTTATTAAATTTTCAATTTAATATAAATTGAAATTGCACATTTAATTTTTAACTTGAAAAGCATTTTTTATTTTTTACTTTTATTTCAGGGAAGGGTCTACAGGGTGTTCAGTGTCTCACTACTAGATCAGACTCATAGTGACCCTTCGGTTTACAACCTCCCAGAAACTGGGAATACAGGCTCACACCACCACGCCTAGTCTCAGTCGCCATCTCAGCACGCCCCAGGGGCAGCACCAGCACAGCCGGCCCAGGGATCAAACCCCGGGCCCCTTTGCCTGCTTGCAGGAACTTTAATCTGCTGAGCTATTTGGCTGGTCCTAACTTGAAAAATTTATTCACTTACTGACAGTAGAAATAAATTATTTGATACTATCCAGGCTTTACAAGCAACTCTTTTTGGCATTTCACAAATACCAAAAAAATATATCAAAAAGCTTTAGAAGAATATTATCGAATCTCATAATTCTAGGAGCTATGTTTTCCAGATCTGCCTTCAATGAAAATGACAACAGAAAAGCTACTGTCTATCACACTTTAGAAAATACGTCTTCCAGGGTAATTTTTAGGACTGCTTTGGTTCCTAGTATAAAGTTGCAGCTGATCCTAGATTTTGGCAGCCACAGCTTATTTTATCCAAGATGGAATAACAATTTCAAGACTGTATATCATGTTTTGAAAAATACTGACTTGTGTTTGTCTTCACATTACTGTAATGTGCAACAGTTCAATGAGCCCCTTAGTTTCCAGCGGATTCCTATATCTGTTTATGCAAACTGTTCTTTTATCACAAGATTTTGTAAAAGGAGTGGGGTGGGGGAAAATTTCATTCAACAGACTATTTTGACCTTTTAAAAAAAAATCTTGTGTTGAAGCTCAGTGTGGCTCTGTAAAGGAACTTGTCATATGATTCACATCTTGCAAAACTGAAAAGTATTTTGCATTTATAGTAGTATGCTCTTGCCTATGCCAAAACATTGAAATCTAATGGAATGCAAACTAGTGTTAATTTTTGCAAGCAAGGAAATTCAAGTCCAAACAGAAGAAAATTGTGCATTTTCAGAATAATTCAGGAAACATATTGAACTCTGTATCGTCACTGCTGTTTTTGCACTTTGTTACAAGATCAAATACTATATTTAATATGAAACATTCCCCATCATTTTTGAAAAAAGGAGCCCCATGCTGATAAATCATTAAGACAGATTAATCTGTATAACAAGTTCCAACAGAGCTCCCTGGCTCATCTGAGCTTATATCCATATATATAGTTCTAAAAATGATGGAAACTGAAAAGTATATGTCTTCCTTTGTGTGGTCATAAGTTAAAAGAAGATTAAATAATAAGTATAAATATCACCCCTATTTATTAGGAATTGGCATTTTGTCATGAGTAGCATTGTAGCTTGCATTATATTGTACTGAAATTAACTAACTCAATCCTCATTACTAAGACAGTTCTGTTGTTCTTTTGTTATCCAAAGCACTGCACATGCAGTACAAAATTTATGAAACAGTGGTTTAAAAATTAGGGAAGAAAAGGATTGCAAAAGCAATATAACTGTGTTTTAATATTTGGAAGTTAGGAAAGGTAATTGTCTTTTATTTTATATGTGAAAAGCTGAGGTGGAGAATTTATCAAATATCATGTAAGAAATAAGTCAGCAATTTCAATTTGAACTCCTGGGATTCTGGATTTGTGTTTGGCATGAATTGGCAAGGATGTGAGTACCTCTATGGTAGGGGATGAACTGGGCATTGCACAGTTGTAGGTGAAGATGGAAAAAATTATATAAATGAGGTGAGTGAAGATAACCAGGATGATAAACCTCACTATCTCATGTTTTCAAGCAATTTCTTCCAGTACAATGTAATTGTTGGCTGTATAAACTCTATCTCGTGCAAGAACAACTGTTGTTGTGATTTGTGAGTAATGAGATTGCATCTGTCATTAGCCACTTCCATCTGGATGAGTTATTGGGTCAAAATGTTCTCTTTCTATGCATTGTCTCCACTCCAGCATTGCCTTCGGGGATATGATGCGAGATAGAGAGACCCAAGGTCTGCCACACAAATGTTCACACTCCTCGGCCTAAACAAAGAATGAATTCATAATAAGCTGCATATGGCTAAAGTTCAAAGAAATACAGCGAAAGTGTTGAAACTTTTCACCTTTCTTTCAATCTTTTTTGCTTAGCTCGCTGACTGGAAGCTCTGCTCATGTAATTTGAAGTTGTATATAGCTCTTTGTACTACACAGATGTAACTACATAGTTATTTCTATCTGCTTCTATGCTATAATCCAGCTTACTCAGAATTAGAAGAGGTAAGAAGAAACAGACTTAATTATATTCATTTCTGGTACACCCCACCTACAAAAATCAGTGAAATCATGTTTCTAATGTGAGAAGTGAGCCTGCCAAAGTATTCAGTGCTAGAAATTACGCCTTTCAGAAACAATAAGTGAGAAAATAATGTCTCAAGGTGAGAAAGATAGATACCATCATGAGAAAGACATGAAACTATTTCTGAGTCTCAATTTAGAGGGCGCTTCCCAGGATTTTGCTCCTAAAATTTTATACGCAACTGCACTTGAAAAATGCCACCACAATAAAAATAAGTGAAAGTGTGTTCGCTCTAATAATCCATCTGTG
Source organism: Octomys mimax (assembly GCA_002564305.1). NCBI lineage: Eukaryota > Metazoa > Chordata > Mammalia > Rodentia > Octodontidae > Octomys > Octomys mimax. Next base: position 5,685 of record NDGM011184516.1, on the reverse strand, counting down.
CAGTGCCTGGAAGTCGACTGGACACAAGCCATGAGGATCCTGGGAATGCAGTACAGTAAAATAGAAAAGACTATTCAGATAGGATCTTGGTAAGAATACATGGTACAGGCTGGGTATTTTCCACAGTATTCTATGAGCTCACCAGAGGATGTCTAATACGGTTAGTTGGAAATCATTTTTAACTGAATTTATGGATGCTGAAAAAGAGAATTTTTTGTAGCATAATAAACAGATATTTGGACTTTGTTTCTGTTCATAATACAGAAATCCTAAAGCAGTTGTAAGTTTTGGCAAAATAGGGTAACAGGACTGTCCCTTTTGAAATAATGTCACTGGTACTTGCCCCTACAGAAAGCTTTAGAATAGGGGCTGCTCGCCAAAAAGACCAAACGTTGATTAGATGCCCAGAACTTTAATTTCATCATGCCAGATCATTTGTGGGAAAGAGGGCTAGCAACAGATTTATTTGATCATACGTACACAATTTAAAACTCCAGGAAGGCCCTTGAGATGTGGTTCGTATGGCTTTCAGGTCGTGACTGCATTCAGGTTCTTGGAAAGTGGCACATTCCAACTCTATAGTGATAAACCTGTGTTCTGATCCAATATGCTCTTTATCTGCATGATATTTTTTAACCTTTTATAAACTAGTTGATATAAGTAACAATGCATTCGTGAGATCCATAGGCCACTCCATAAATTCTGAGACCTGAAGAGGGCGTCTCAGGAGTCCCTGATTTATAGCCTTGCAGTAAAGAACTGCATTTAAAGTAGCAAAAGGGGCAGCTTTCATAGGGTTAATTCCTCGATCTGTACAATCTGTGCTAACTCTAGGTATCAGTGTTAAAACTGTGGAACACCCAGGTGGTTTCTGAAGAATCTAACAGAGTATGTTGACATTAAATATAGCACAGAGTTTTCTATAAAGGCAGTGGGAGATAAATAGTAAACCAGACAGCACTAGACTAGATGGCCATATGGAAGAGCTGTGAAATATCTTTGCAACCACTGGAAAATTCATCACCAAGAAGATAGTTGAGGAAGAATTTTCTTTCAGAGGTAAGGGAAAAATTTTTGACTATTTGGATCATCTCCCTGGAAAGCTTCATAGTGACCTCCAGTCAAAATAATTAAAGCAATTTCCTATTATTAGGTGATGCCAATGTACCCAAAATAAGATTGCCTTGTCTTCACTTACAAAATGCAATGCCATGCATGCCTGACAAGTGCAGGATCCCGAGTTCAATCCCTGGTATGACAATAAAAAACAGTGCTCTAAAAAGCAAAATCTAACATAGGGATATATTTATAATTCCAAATAAGATACTACTCAGGCTAACCTTGTACTTTTGTAACAGTTCACCATGAAAATATTCTGTTATTAAGACGTCTCACACATTTCAACTCAGTGGTAGGATATTTGCAAAAATTATTCAATGAAATTTGTTGCATCCAAACTTTGCTTTACCTTGGGCATGGGACCTGGTGGTGTTTTGAGGACAAACTGATTATACCTTTCTGAATCAGGATAAGATGGGTAATGCTGCAACAACCACACACATCACCTCATACACAAGAAAAAACAGTTCAGTGGTTAAAAATGACAGAAGTTCAGTTCTTTTTCATAGTACATATAAAAAGGATCAGCTAGCCACTCTGTTATAGATTCCATCCTGATCCTGGGACTAGAGAAGAGAAAATGATTACTACCTTAGAAGAGGAAGACGACTATTCTAGTAGTTACTCTTTGAAACACTTAAATATTCCAACCTAGGAGCTTCTGCTGCTGGGTAATAGACCAGCTTTGATGAAAAGCTCAAGTAAGTTACAAAGGATCCATAGGTAGAATTCACCATCTGCTTAGGAAAGTGTAATGGTTTAGATCTAAAATGTGCCCTGAATTTGTGAAGTCTTCAGAGCTGGAGCTCTTCAAAGGTGATTGGGCCATTACATGTGATGTTTTTCAGTAGACTGATCCATTAATGTGTTCAAAGTTGAAATGCTGCTAGATGCAGGAAGGCAATGAGTTGTGGCATGAGCTGGAAGGGTATATTCTTGTCCCTAGCTCCTTCCCTCTCTCTGCTTCAGGGCTGCCGTGGGTGGAGTAGCTGAGTTCTGCCATGCTCTTCTTTCATGCCATTTCTGCACTAGAGTGACCACCCATGGACTGAACTCTGAAACTGTGAGCGAAAATGCACATCTCTTCCTTTAAATTGGGGCTGTTGATTATTTAGTTCCAGTGAAGCAAAGTGACTAATGCATCCGACAATTTTAATTCTTTTAAATAACACCAGTATCTCTGAGAGATTGTCTTCCTTTGCTCATTCCTCTTAGCAGTCCTTCCTCTTAGCAGTCTTAAAATTTCTCATGCACTACAGTATAAACTAAATAATTGGAAGGGTGTGTGAAGTGAAAATGTAATATCTTTTTCTCACTTATTGCAAGGTTTATGGATGAGACCTCATAACAAGAGAGACAGATTAGAAAGAAATTTATCTATCTATCTATCTACCTATCATCTATCTATCTATCTATCTATCTATCTATCTATCATCTATCTATCTATCTCATATAAAAACAGATCAGCTAGCCACTCTTACAGGTTCCAACCTAATCTTGAGACAAGATAAGATGAAAAGGAATTTCATCTCAGCAAAGGGAAAAGACTATTCTAATATTTGCTCTTAGAAACACTTAAATACTCCAACCGAGAATTTCACAATAGTTTTACCTCACATAGAGTCTTCAGTAAGGAAGCCACAAAGACATGACAGAAGACATATAGTTCTCAGTGAGGTTTGATGGAGAGTGCAGTCATGCAGAAATACAATTAGACTAAAGGTTTTGATCTAATGGCAGTAAATAGGAAAACTCAGTGAGACCTCTTTGTTCACATTTTTGCTGATGTCTCGGGATTTCCCATCTACTCTTTTGGGCACACAAAGTAACTCTCTGTAATACAAGTCTCAGGTAAAGATCAAACACTAGTGTAAGGGCCTATATTAATTGAGAGAAAGCTGAGAGGGACTCTACTAGCTTCTGTGATTTTCTCTGTGTCCTTCAGCTTTGACATATTCAGTGAGCTAAGATGCTACAGTTTGGAATATCCTGTCCTGAGTGACATCATGGCCTTCATAAGCAAGACTCACATCTCTTCTCTTATGTGGTTGGCTCACAGCATCACAATTTACAGCACTGGATACTTAGGATACTGGTCGTGTTTAATGTAACTGTATATACAATTCATTTATAATATGACATATGACATCATGCACATGTATAACACTATATAATTATAATTCCCCCCTTTCACTGTCTGCTTGTCAGTAGGATAATTCGCCTTGTTTTATGTAGCAGCATCCACTTGCTTCACTTGAGACAGTTTGTATAATTTTACTTCCACAACAGGCTGCATAACTCCATCAAGGCCTTGAACACCTGAAAATGTATCTATTATTTGCAGATATATCTTCCTTACTGGACAGAAAATTTGAGAGTTTTTGTGTATATGAGAGTTTTGTGTGTGTGTGTGTGTGTGTGTGTGTGTGTGTGTGTTTGTGACACAAAGCCCAAATATGAAAAGAACTTATAGACTCTGCATTAATGAAGAAATGCTTAATATAGTATGACACTAAATTAAAAACTATCCCATTCCTACTGAAGATTTAATTTTTTTGAATTTTTGCATATAATGTGTATGTTATCCAGAAGAATTCACAGAATGAAAATTTGAAGAGAAAGCCTCTCAATATATTCCTTCTTATGGGCTTTACAAACTGGATCACTAGATGTTTAAGGGTTAAAACCAAAACCAAGACTTTACTAATGTCTTTATATTCAAAATCTGAAATAGAAATTTTCAATTAGATCCTCAAAACATTGTTTCTAAGAAAGTGAATGAATAAATAAAATTTCTGAATGAATAATGAACTTCTTAATAGCATAAAATAAATGTTTAATTGTATCAATACACAGTGAAAAGACCTCTTAGTCCAAATCTAGCCCCTCTGTCTTAGAAAAAAAAATGAATTCACTAATAATAGCTTTCAAAAGCAGCATGTGAAATAAGACTTTACAATTAACCTGGTCTGAACTACTTTAACAGTGTTCATTAGGCTTTCTGTTAATGTTCTAACCTTGTCCATAGTCTTTAGAAAATGATGGTTAGGAGGACAGTGGAAAAGTGCTTTTTGCCATAGTGGGAACCACAAGTAATGCTGGAATTTATCAGAATTTACGTGAAGTATCTGGAAAGGTTGGCAGTCTGTTTGCTATGTGAGATGAGCTCCCAAAGAAGAGTTAAGAACCATACATTTTCTACCTAATTGTTTGTTCCCCAGAGTTTTACAGGTAGTCATTTCATTTCAACCAGCTAATAAATGCTGCTTAGCAATCACTGTTCATCTATCCACTGCAAATCATGAGACTCAATGCACGGATATAGAAATAGTCCTTGTAATAAAATATTCAGGCCTCATAAGACTTCAAATCTCAGATAAGATGCTCAGATTTTAATATGATTTAAACATATTACAAATAAATCTGTAGTGTATTCAGTCCACTGCACATCAATTTACAATTTTAATAAATAGACAAATCTCCAAAGGTAATACAAAACTTACAGGAAAATGGTAAAATAAGCAATTATAATGAAAAATCTATATTATACTTGATTATCTCAAGAAACAAATTCCTGTCATTTTCTGTTTCCCAACTTTTGTGCTAAATAATATTTGTAGACTTTTGTGCTTCCTATTTGAAATGTCATTTCTTTATGATATATATTCTTCTCTTGTCACTGAAAAATGGTGTAAATTTCTTGCTTTCTTGTTTTAGAAAATATCAGTGTTGTGAGACAGGGGAAGTTCATTTCAAATTTCAACTACAAAGATATGAAACCCTCAAAACATATGATGGAAATTCCTACAGAATATTGTACATGACACAAGCACAATGCAAATGAGAACATCTCTTCATAAAGCCTCTTTATTCTCCTTTGATTGCTTTCCTTTAAAAGCAGAAATTGGGCTGCGGTGATAGCTCAGCAGTGTAAGATCCTGCCTGGGAAGCACAAGGACCCAAATTCAATCTCTGATACCACATACCTTGCCAGCCCCAGAATGCCAGTTGTGATGAGCCAGCACCTGAGTCCAGGTGTGGTGGTGCATGCCTGTAACACTGGAACTGGGGAGGCTGAGAAAAGACAGTAAGTAGGAGTCCAAGCTGTGTAGTAAGACTGACTGACTTTGTACCAAATAAATAAGTAAATAAATAAAAGATAAAATCCTGTTTGCAAAACAGGATTTATTCTACTTTAGCATGTATGGGCAATCAAGATGCTTTGACAGACATTATCTGAAAGTCTTGGCCCACGTCAAGTGGAAGCAGTGCCGAAATGCCTCTCAACACCTGCCAGGAGCTTTATTGCAGCTCTTTACTTAAAATAAGTTTGATCCAATGATACCTCTACCAATATTTTCCAAGTTATTATAAATCCCTATGTTGCTAGGATATTCCCATTTTTAAGTTACGTCTGGGTGGCAGTTTATCTAATTTTATTTTAAACTCTGTCCTCTACAACTGTTGAGGTTTTATGAGAGAAGACCACCAAAGCAAGTATTGAATTATGTGGTAAAATAGCTCAAAGATGCTTAAAGGTGTACTATAAGAATGAAGACATCGGGG
>NDGM011184514.1:0-25852 GCA_002564305.1 Octomys mimax | reverse complement strand
ACCATTTCATATCTGTACATTTTTTTTCCCATAAGGAGAACATTTAGAGGAATTTGTTGATTCCATGTCATTAAACCTTTAGAGGTAATAATATGAATGGTTAACTTCAAAGTTAATTGAGGATGTTTATTAGCAAAGGCCTCACTTTGATAAGTTTTCAAATACCATAGTAATATACTTAGATTGTAGTAGAATAATGTTTTTAAAATGTTAGAATTAATATCCTTTTTCCCTAAAACTAAGAGTTACATTGCAGTGGTCAAGTACTAGGAGAAATAAAGGATTTCTGCTAGAATTCTAGGGCACATTTTATAGAGCATGTGTGTTGTATTCACTCACCTATGAGGAGACAGCTCTGATTTGAAGATCCTAAGGCAGTGATGGCAAACCTTTTAGAAAGACACATTCCCAAACTGCTACCAAGAACCCACTTACTTACTTACTTAGAGTGCCAACACTACAGTTAAACCTGAATACTGAGATTTTAGTTTAGGAAAAACAACTCGTGTATCAACAGTTTTTGTCTTAAAAGAAAAGACAAATACTATTCTCATAGGCTTGCCACCACTGTCCTAAAGGAACAGAAAAGACCTGCTGTGTTTTCAACCTCCCTGTGGGTTTTACTGTGTGCTTTGGGTAGAAAAAACCTTAGGCTATAGAATTTTTATAAGCACTGTTCGTGTTTTCAGCTGGCACAGGAACCTGTGTGACAGTGCAGTGAGTGTTCTGTTTTGTGTGTGAAAGAAGATAACTAAAGTTGCCTATAATTGTATGCCCTTTAGAAATTTGTGTTAAAATCTGGTTTATATTTTTCTGTTATTTTTTGTAGAAAGACAACTTTCATCCTAAAACTAAGAAATGACACTGCCCTGTACCTCCTCGTAGCAGGTTGTTTAGGGATGTTTACACAGCTATTTCAGGCCATTTCTTAGTGCCCCTGAAGACCACACTGGTCTAGATGTCATCAGGCTATGGTGTGCTCAGCCCTGCCTTGGGGGTTTCCATGCTGAGCTGCGGGATCCAGAACTCTGCCCCTTTCGACTTGGAGCCTCTGGGGTGGCCATATCCTGCCGTGAAAGGAACCACGAAGAAAGCTGGTCTGTATTGAGAATGAAGAATGAAGCAGGAGCTACGAAGGACAAGGAAGAGATCATCGCAGCTTCCCCTTTGTTTTGAGGCTGGCCTGCTCATCTGATTCCAGCCCATTATCTTCATCATATTCTCACCATCTTTTCTCCCTGACCTGTCCTGATTTTTTTCTTGTTTCTTTCACTGGAGCATTTTAACTAACACAATGTTCAATCTTTTTTCAGTTACTGTATTTCTGATGTATTTCTGTAAAACTTAGAAGCTGTACAGCTATCATAAAGTGCTCTTACTCCCTTACATTCACATTTTCAGGTTTTATTATAAATGATTATCAAGGAATATATTGTCAGTGAATTTTGGGGCCCAAGCTTGTAGTCTTTTCCTCAGGACAAATTGCTGGATCACTGGTATGCATATTTTTAACAAGACCTTTAATGTGAATTGCCAAATTGCTCTCCATTTTTTTCCTCCATCTGCTATATGACTTGTTTATTTCTCCACACCTTCACCAGTACTGGATGATCCTTTTCCATAAAGTCTTTTATACTAGTAGTTTTGACAAATAACAAGGAGGTCTGTTTTCTAAGCTTTCTGGCTTCCCATGCTTGTGAGTTCACTCAGTGTTGGCCTGTGTGTCTGCCTCTTTCTGTATATGTAGTTTCACAAAATGAGAATATATCCTATATCTGTAGAGAAACGTACTCCCCAAAAGCTAAGTAGTGGAACTAGGAGAGCTAAATCAAGTGCCCTTTCTGTGATAGTCAGTCCCTGCTGTGCCGGCCCCAAAAGCCTGAGTGCACTGTGCCAGCCACTGAAACCTGGCGTGGTAGTGCATGCTGCCCTAATCCCAGTGCTGGGGGCACTGAGACAGGAAGATCATTATGAGACTGAACTGCATAGTGAGACTTTTTTTTTTTTTAATTACCGCATGTGTATTTGAAATTTCCAGCTCACAGGTGAGCTGTACACCTTGTAAGCACTGGTCCGCAGCTCTGTGTGCTGAGTAGTCTCTGGCATTTGGATGGTTAGAGAAACTTTTGGAATAAATCCTTAATAATTAGGTGAAATATACTTCTGGATGCAAGATTATTTACACTAAGAAAATAATTACTGTCAAGAGCCTATCATCTCTTTCACTGTCATGTGCCTGTTGAGTTTTTAGTGTGTTGTCAGGATTTAACTGAATCATGACTGTTGAATTGAAAATGTTATCTCCAAAAATATGAAAATTAGCTAGATGTGGTGGCACATCCTACTATAATTAGCACTCTGGAAGGCTGAGGCAGGAGGATTACCAGGTGGGGCCCAACCACAGCCTGGGCAACTTCATGAGACCCTGTCTCAAAATACAAAGAGGCTGTGGATGTAGGTCAGTGTGAAGGCCCTGGGTTCAGTGACACGAACAATATAAAAACAGTGCTAGCTTTTTCTCTGGAAGAGAGGAAAAGTTTATTAGTTGTGCTCTTAGGATGTGTCTTTCTGGAGTCACCCTGGAAGACACTGCCTGGCATCCAAGGTGTTGGCTGTGTTAGCCATTTTGTTCCGTATTCATCATTCTAGGTAGAAGAGAACAGTGGTGTTTAGTGTCCAGCCTGTATTTGCACTCTGCTTTGTCACTTACTAGCTTTCTAACCCACTTACTTTCTAACCTAGACTTAATCTTAGCTGTTCTTAAGTGACAGTTACTTGTCTGTAAATTAAGATAATAGCTCCTACCTGATAGAGTCATGGTGAATAAATGAGGTATGTGAAGTGCACAGTAACCGGACACATGCAGCTTCTCTTCATGCACTCACACCTGCGCGTCTACACCGACATGTCCTGCCTGGCGCCCGCGTCCACCTGGCTGCCTCCACAGTCTGTCCCTAGCTGCGTAAGGACATCTCTAGCAGCAGCCTGCCCTGCCCCTCCTACTCTCCACTGTCTGTTCCTTTTGGACTCCTTATCTGTGTGACTGACACTTGGGGTTACCCTAGACCCCCACTGCTGCGCATCTGTTCCCTCCAGCATCTGTAGTTTAGCCCAGCATTGTCCTCACTTCCACATCTGAACTTGGGCTTGCTTCTCTATCAGGAAATTTACATGGTTTTTCCAGTCTACAACTTTGTGGGGCTATTTATGTGGAGGTGTTAGGTTCTTCAGGATATTTGGCTACAAAAAGCCAGACCTAATAGCTAACATGCTATTTCATTGACTTGTCTTTCCGATGCGGCTTTTTGCTTTATGTCTGCATGCCATGTGCCTAAGCAAAATTAGTAGTACACACACTGAAGGGTTATCTTGCAGAACTCTCCAGGATAAATAGAGGAAGCTGCAGGGAATAATGTGGAAGTGCAGCAGTGGAAAGGCTACCGAATAACTGAGCTGCTTGCGGGGCCTCTGCCGTGAAGATGGGTGGTGAGCAGTCTTGCTGCTTTGAAGAGTGCACAGATGCCCTTCTTCCATCATTACTCCTGAAGTATTGGTCATGTGAGAGAAATGCCGAGGAAAATAAAGACCATCCCTGTCAGTGGCTTTTGCTGATCAGAGGAATCCAAGAGGACCAGTCACAGAAAGCTGTACCAACACACGGCTACCAGAGAAAAGCTAAGATTGGGAGGCGCTAAGCCCGGTCTTTTCTCATCGGGATACCTTTGAGAAACAGAAAGTAATGTCTGAAAAAGCTATGGAAAGTTTCTGATTTACTTGGGCTATTCAGATTCTGATTTGTTTGGACAACTTTCTTCAGTGATTTGGGTAGTTCTGCAGTTTTTTAAAACCATGATTTCTAATAGAAATACATCAGAAGTCATGTAATGTTTAGAAGCCAAAGTGTAAACATACTTTGAGCCGCCATAAGCCCTGGACCAGGGAACAAACAGCTCATGAGATGTAGAGTTTGTTGAGTTTATGAAGAGAGTGTTTACTGTCTAAACACTCTGAGTTTCTAGATGAGAAATCTTAACTACTCTGGGAGAGGCTTCTTGTAGACAGGATTACCTTGCAGGAAGTGTAGATGTGAATAACTTCACATGATTGGCCTTTATTTTGCTTGAGAAAGAGTCTAGCTTGGTAGTTCAGGCTGGCTTTGAACTCACATAATCCTCCTGCAGCCTCATGAATGTTGGAATTACAGGCCACTCCACCTAGCTACTTTGTTAGAAGAGAATGTCTTTCAGGTAACTTTCTGTCACAAATGTAAAGAAATACTTTGAAGGGCCAGTGAGATAGCTCAGTGAACTAAGCACCTGCTTAGGCAAGTGCAAGGACTGGGGTTTGATCCCCGGTACCACATGCTGCACTGGCCCCATCCCTGGGTGCACTGAGCCTGCCACCAGAATCTGGGTGTGGTAGTGCACCACTGTAATCCCAGTGCTGATGAGGCTGAAAATAGGATCACTATGAGTCTGAGCTGCGTAGTGAGATCCTGTACCAAATACATTAAAAAAATAAGTTTTGAGCCTTATCATATAGCTGTACTTTTAAAATGTTTGTGTTGTAACATTTCTCCCGTTATGTAATGCTTTCCTAAGGAAGAAATACTACTTACTTAGAAGTTTAAAAATAGCCTGTGGGGCCTGACCAGATAGCTCAGCAGATTAAAGTGCCTACTTAGACACAATGACTGGGGGTTCAGCTGCTATGCTGGCCCCACCCCCGGGGTGTGCTGAGAGGGCAACTGAGACTGGGTGAGGTGCTGTGCGCCTGTAATCCCAGCGCTTGGGAGGCTGAAAACAGGAGGATCACTATGAGTTTGATCTGTGTGGGGAAACTCTATAGACCCTGTGCTAAAAATACAAAAAACAAAAACCTGTAGTAGGGGTATGATATATATGTTCTTAGCAATAGAATAGTTGAAAATGCCTGAGTGTCTTTCTTATCATTACTCTCCCAATAAGTGTTTCAGTTTTGACTGGTAGGTGTTTTCTTGATCACACTGTATAAAGATCTCATATTGAAGCCAGTATTCTCAGACTTGAATGAGTTTGTAAAATCTGGTTTAATTCAAATCTGAGAGGGAGGGAGCACATTGTGAAAATACATAGGCACGGAAACCTTGTTAATGCTAGACAATGTATTAGTTTACAGTATAGCAGAATAACCACATATTTGAGGGCTCAGATTGAGTCCACCGCTGTGATACAGTTCATGTTTGGCTCAAGTGGCTGTTGCATGTCAAGTGTGCCGAGTGCCTCCAGAGCACCTGATGACTCCCTCATCCTTCGAGTTTCACCACAGTCTCAGAAGAAACCCAATCGTCTCTGACTCTTGGCCCTCAGGGTGTCACTGTTACTAGACAGAGGCAGGCAGGGATCCTGGGGCCAGCGTTATTGCACGGAGATCTGTCCAGAAGCCAGACTTAGGCTAAGAAGGCGTGCGTCAGTGCTCCCACAGTGGTCTAGCACTTACAGGGTCCAGGAAAGCACGCTAAGAAGCAGTGCCTAGTGATTAGGGTCCAGCAACTACTTTTCACACTAACAGAAAAGGCAACACGCAGCTTCACATTTCACACGAAAGACTCGCATTAACTGGGCCTGGCTTGCTGGCTTAACTTTCACATAAATAGTGATTATTATAATTTAGACCCAGAAAAAAATGAAAACCAGTCTTTCCTTCACATGTTTCATGTAGCATTAAAATTATTATGGGGTAATGACTAGGCCATGAAGGCAAAAATGTGTAACTCCTTTGCCAAAACAGAAAACATCCCTGTTTTGACTCCTGTCCAGTTTCCAAAAGGAAAAAAAAAAAAAATACACCTTTGTTATTGCACATCTTTCACAAAACTTATGTATGTGTAATATACATATTTAAATATGCTACACATTAAAAGGCTATGGCACTTTATGGGATACATGTCTAACAAGTGTCATTACACCACAGATGTTTGAGAGCTACACAGAAACCTTCGCACAATTAAATGTTACATTGTTGAATTAGCACACAGGTTTAAAGAATCCACAGACTGAGGCAAACATTTTTGCCTTAGAGTGTTTTGAGATGCCCAGGCCCTCAAGAAAGCTTTAAGCACAAATGCCCGCAAAATAAGCCTTTCCTGGGAGTCGTAACAGTCCTATTTATTAGAAAGTAAGTGTGGGTCAATGAGTGGTTTTTAAAGAGTCCTACAGAAAAGTTTTGGTTGTGGACTAGTGTTACAGTCTTTTATTCCAAAGAAAGGCTGGCTAATGGGCTAAAGGTTTCACAGACCCAGCACTGCCTTTCCCCATGGCAGAAGACTTACTATCCCTCCATTACACTGAAGTCAGTCTTCAGGTAGTTTATAGTGGTTTGGGGTTTTGTTTGTGTATGTGCCTTCTTTTCTTAGTCTTCTACATCATTTATATTAATGAAGTGAACACTGTCAAGTGATGCTGCTCTGGCCGAGAGGTCTCATTTTCACCTGGGACTGCTGTTGATGAGTTCACTGTGACAGGTGACCTTGGGGAACCCTGCCACTTTAGCTGAGGGGCTGGTGACAGACATACCCATAGGGTCCCCTGGGCTTGCTCCTAGGGGGAGGCTGAGATTGTAAAATGGATTCTCTACCTTGTAGAGGTTACTCTTCCAGTAAGAAATCTAAGAAAAAAAATGTTAAAATTTGCCTGATGCAGGAAACTGATTTGAATGAAAAATACTGCTCAGGTTTGAATGTAGTTACCTGGCTGGAAGAGGGACTCAGACTCTATAAAGCACTTTCCCTCTGAGGAGCCTTACATGGGCTCCCGTGGCTTATTTCTTGTGGTTACAGTGATGGTTCCTGTTTCCCACACCTTTACCTAGGTGTTCTAGAAGGTTGCCTGTTAACCCTTCTCACTCTCAAAAAAGCCAGAGGATCTGAACTTTATTTCAAAAGATCTGTTCCTATCTTGTGCTTGGCCTTTCATCTGTGAGATAGGACAGTTTCTAGTGTAGGCCAAAGGCCAAACAGAACGCAACAAAAACTTTAGTCTCCCATTTCTGTAAAGCAGTTACATGTTCTGCCTCCCATGGCTCCAGACTCAACACAGCTTTAACCTCACTCACTAGTGCAAAGTTGTAACTTTTGAGTAAGGTCTGAATACCTGGTGGTACTTAGTGCACAATACCTTGCCAATAGAAGATGCTTAGTGGCTGTTACATTTTCAAATAATATCCTCTGTGAATAGATTCATAAACCCAAAGAGACTCACAATCTTAATCCTTCCAGCCACGGCAGCATTCAGTTGGTGAGGGGTGTTTCTCCCTCTGCAGTATCTGACACATTTATCAGGTCAGGCTGCGTGATTTCGGCAGCTCTGCTCATTCTCATTACACCCTGCCCAGATCAGTTATATTGGTAACTTATGGAAACTATATTATGAGTTTTGAATCTTTTTTTCCTCAGAAATAGTGGTGTTTGATTGTTTCTGTAAACAGGCATAGGCAGGTGCTGTGAGCTTGGTTTAGCTTGGGTTTTACATAAACTCCCTACTCTGCTTTCCAAGTCTTTGGTACAGTTGTTCAGTTGCAGCAGCTTAATGTTAGTTCAGTCTTCAGGATCAACACCTGTGACTAGAGACGCTTAACTCCAATCACTAGTTTCTGTTTCCTGCAAAGAATCCTGTTCTGCTGCTATAGGGGTTGGGAATCCAGCTGACTAAGGCAAGATCACTGAGCAGGAAAGGTCCCCCAGGGCTGAGATTTGGTAGTTCGTCCCTGTGAGCACCTGCCTGTGCCACAGCTGGTGTGGAGCCTGCTGTCCCCAGAAGGAAACAGGTTTCCTTCGGCAATCGCAGCACAATCTTAACCTCAAGGAGCAGCAGGCTGGGCCTGCATGGGCGCTAGCCTGGCTGCTGGAAGAGGAAACTGTCTTCACTTGGCCAGGGTCTGCGCTGCTGTCCTCAGTCTCTCCTGACATTCCTAACACCCTGGAGTGACAGTGTGCTGATCCACTTTCCCTTGGAATTCAGCCTAGAGTAAGTCCTAGGCTGTTTTAGAGGACCCCTTTGGCATACGTCTTACCCCCGCTGAGTTTGTGATCTTTCTTTAAATTTCCAACTGAGACAACACATGAAAGAAATAAGAAACCCGGAACACCAACTTGAGACCTCATCCTAGGGCAGAGGTGTGCACAGACATGCAGCCGCAGGCCAGAAACTTCCTCTTTGGTCCTCAAAACAGCCTGTCAGGCTAGCAGCCAACTACGTGTCCTCTGCTGCCAGAGGGACAGTGCCTTCATGATTCTGATCGTTATCCTTCATGGAGCCCTGGGGAAATTGGGTCTGAGCGGACCCCACAGCTGCAGTCAGGGTTGTAACTGTGCTGAGCCGGTGTTACCTCTCATGAGTCCTGTGAGGGCCTGGGCTGTGGAATGTGGCTTCGGTAGGTGAAGGCTGTTTCTCCACTTGATTCATATGGTGTGGACTGTCTCACAAGATTACACAGGAACAAAATGGCGTTAATGTATCTTTCCACACTAAAGGAGGCAGATAAGGTTTTTCCCTTCTTCAATTTCTTCCTGTACTTTGTCACTGGAGGTGGCGATTTCTGCTTGTGCGGAGAAGACAGCACAGATGAAGGTGAGGACTGTGCCGCCGATGGCAGTGTAAAAGGCCCAGCCCAAAGAGCAGTCTCCGGGTTTGTAGGCAGATGCATAGGGGCCACAGTAGTCTACAGCTTTCTGGCAGCCCCAGCCAGCAGGGTAGAGAATAAGACCAAGGATGAGAAACAGGCCTGTGGAACAGAAATAAAAACAGGTCAAGGCCTCAGCTCTGTGGTCTGCTGTAACTGCCGCTTGCACTGCATAACAGCGTCTGTTCCTCCATAGAAAGTGTGAGGGGCCATTTTGTGCAGTTCATCTGAGCTGAGCAAGAAATGCCACTTAGAAATATTTTTCAGCCACTTGTCTACATATTGCAATGTGACTCCATGAATGATGATTCCTGTGGGAATGCAGACTGTCCGCACTGGGCTGTACAGCCGGGAGCACTGCCATCTGGCTGAAAGGGAGCGACTGGTAAACCAGGGTGTACAGGCCTAATTTGCTGGATTATTGGAACACGGTGCTCATTCCTTAGAGACTGCTTTTGTGCTAGACCAGCAGAGATGGGTAGCTGCTACAGACCGTGTGGCCTACAGAATTCAAAATATTTACTATCTGGTTTTTTGTGCCCTGGCCCAAGGGAGCTCTCACAGAACCAATAAGAATGCAGCCTGGTTAATGCCAGACAGGTACCTCACAAGGGGCCAGGCTGAACCTGACTGTCAGTGCTTCAAACACACCCATGAGAATGGTCTGCTAGTATTTGTGAACAAAAAATTTTAAGCAGACATCTCTGCATTTGCAGATCTGTCTAGAGACAAAGTACAAACTTCCTAACAATTTTCTGTCTGGATACTTTCAAGTCAATTCAGCCTTGAGTAGATGCTAACAAGCCCTGCTGCTTCCGTTCTGCTGTCACCCGCCGCGGTGGCCCAGCATCCTTCCTTTGCTCATAGCCTGACTTCTCCTGAAGAGCTAGGAACACAGCAGTTAGGAGCTCTTTCCCCTACCTGGTCTCAGGAGACAACCAAGATTTGAACATGCGATTTCAAGCGTAGGTGTCACCAGTGAGTGTCCGATCTGGCGGCAAACTCGTCTGCCTGAGCCTCGGCTTGGCTTAGGCCCCTCACCCAGCAGACCTGAATGGAAAAGTGAGAGGGACAGCCCCCAGCGCTGAGTCTCACCCAGTCAAATGCCAACAGAAAGGCTTTGTTAAAGGCCTTTAGTTCACCTGCATAAAGCATCAGAGAAAGATGCTTTTTTTCCTGTGTAGCAGGAAAAACCTTTTCCTTCAAAAACGACAAGACTGCTAAATCATAGCTCAAAACTCCTATTTTTTCTGATACCCTGGAATAGAACTTCATCCTTATAAATAAATCTTGGTTTGCAGCTGTTTTTTCTTTTCCTCCCCTACTATCCCATGGTTTCCAAGTCACTTAGCAACTTCCCCACCTACCAAACATAGAGTGTGACACTGAGGTCTGGGGAAGACTGGGGACAGCAGTGCAGGCCCTAGATCACAACTTCCACAGTCCTGTCCGTCTAGGATGCATCTCTTGCCTGGCTGGGCAGTCTTGCCTGAGCAGCCTTTGAACCGACTGTCTCCACTTCTTCTGCTGTCCCACTGAAGAAGCCTCCGGGGCCACTCCATGCCTGCTGCCTGCAGATGGACAGTCACAGTCCAGAGACCACTTTCTGGACAACAGAGGGAGCTGACCAGTGCATGTGAAGTGGCAGGGGTGGGGTGGAAGGGAGCCTGTCCCACTTTAGAGTGAGCGGGTCCAGAGCCAGCAGTCTCAGGGCCTGGACTAGAATCAAAAGCTAGGACTGTGCAGCGAGGAAGCTCACATGAGGCAAGGACATGAGCCAGCAACAGACTCGCTGGTTACAAAGTGGTTCTGGCACCTAGGACTTCTGACTTGGAGTTCAGTCAGGCTGGAATCCAACATCTTTCCTCTGTGAGCTGGGTAACCTCAGACAAGCTTCTTACCCATCCGGTTGCTTACCTATAAAGAGACACTAATCCTTAAGTCTCACAATGGTTGTGACTTTTAACATCTAGAGTACTTTCTGCACTCAACAAAATTGGGAAAAAGACCAAAAGCCTAATCATATTAAAGCATTTCACAGACTGTTCCCACTAGTAAATAATGGCAGCTGAACCCAAGCAAGGTAAGAAGACCTCAGCCACAGAGCCCCAGCCCAGCCCTTCTCTCTCTTTATTTCAAGACAGACTTGCAGTCCTTCTGCCTCCATCCTGAGTGGCTAGGATTATAGGCGTTGCCACCACATCCAGCACATCTGCTGGGGGAGGGGCTGTTGAAAGGTATAGTTTGGGAAAGTGAAGGGCAACAGGCTCCAGTTTAGCTCCACTGGCAAGACTCCAATGTTCTTCATTGAACAGAGCTTTATATGGCAGGGATCTAAAATCACTTAATTCTGATGCCCATGGCAAGCCTTGGTTAATCCTGCTGGTGTGCCACCCTGCTCTCCAACAGCCTCGCCTGGGCGCAGTGAGATCTGTCCTCCCTCAAGGTTTGAGGCCACAGGGCCACCCAGCAGAGTTCCCTGCACAGGATTCTGCCCTTCCGTGGGAGCAGATGCTCGCCAGGCAGACCTGGAGTGAGGGTGCTGCACTTCCCTTTATAGACTTAAGTGTTCATATGTAGTAGTTTCAATTAAATATTGATTGCATGTTTCATTTGTAATACGTGCCGCTTCAGTGTAAAATGAATGCAGTTTAATATACTAGGAACAGAAGACAAAGTACAAGTTTGCTGTCACATACTGGCCCTGCCACGGTGCTAAGCTTTGGCTCATTGCAGGACACAGGAAATCATCTGAATGTGGCTATTCTTCCATTAGGATGTAGGCAGCTCCTGTAACAGCCAAGACCCACCTGCAGTTCCCTGACAGGAACATGTCCCTCCCTTAGGCATTCCCTTTCCAAATGGCACAGGCACAGGCATGATTCTTTCAGTCTCTGTAGGCCACCACAGACCCGCGGACTGCTGCTGGCCTGTGAATGAGGATAGCAGGGAGCCATGCTTGAGTCTGTCTGAAGCCTTAGTGGCACTGAGAGCCAACTGCAGTCACACAGGAAGGTGAGAAAAGGGTACATCTGTGCCAGCAAGGAATGGGGCGAGGTACCCGCTGTCCCCGGCTGACAGGCTGGGCAGACTGGAGGGGGCCTCAGCATACTCCCCTAGTGGTGGCCTGTGCTCCCAGCGCTCACCAGAGCACTCCTTAACCACTGACTCCCATGAAAACACAGGAACTGGGTGTCACAGAGACAATGGGTCTTAGGTGAGGGGAAGTAACAGATGGGGTGCACACCTTTAATTCCAACCACTAGCGAGGCTTAAGCAGGATGGGGAAAGTTCAAGGCTAGTGTGGGCAGCTTAGCAAAACTGCATCTCAACAGAAAAGGGCTGGTGATATAACAAAGTGGTAGAGCACTTGGTAGCATGTTTGAGGCCTGGAGTTCAATCTCTAGGACCTATAAATTAATAGTAAATTTTTTGTAATTATTAAACTTATTTCTCTGGGTATTTAGATTCACACCAAAGAATTCCAGGTCTGTAGGTCATAGGACCTCACAGGTGATTCAGCCCTCCTCTCCAGAGTCCCAGGGCAGGGAAGCAGAGCCGTTCACAGAGCCGCAGGGCCAGGCTCCAGTGCTCTCCGCCCCGCGGCAGAGGGCAGAGCATGGGCCCTGTGGGTCTGTGCTCTGCTACCTGCACCTTGACCTGTGCCTGTCCAGCTAGGTGGGGGAAGAACCGCAGGAAGATGACATCAGTCAGCAGCCCAGGACAGTGGAAGCACCATGGCAAAATCCCTGAGTGTCTCAAGACACTGTGCCAAGCTGTGCCGACAGGTTGGTGTCCTAAAGAGGCCACTTACTCCTGGGGGGAATAGGGGTAGATTACAATTATTTTGTTTTTGTTGGTGAGACGCTGCTGACACCTTACAAAAAGCTGGTGTGGCTGCTCATATTTTCTAAGAGAAAAAATGAAAGTACAAACCAGTGACGCACAGTTTGCTGAGCTCTCTCTTGTCACATGATGGCATAGAGAGACACTGGCAAAGAGGGCTGTAGTATAACCAAGAGGGAAAGTTTAAAAATGGATGTCTCTTTCAGAGATAGGCCGACCCTCCAGCTTCGCAAGCAGAATGTAAGGCACCACATCTTAGCACAGATAGATCTGGAATGTGTAGAAAAGGAACTCACAGGTGCTGACCCCAGGAGGCTGGGCTGCAGGTTGGATCCCTGGGGAAGGGAGTAACCTGGGGACCTCCTTGTCTACTGCCTCACGGTGTTCTTCCCCTTGCCCCTGCACCCCTAATCAAGGCACGGTGGAGAGCTGAACTCCTTTGGAGTCAGCTTTGACTAAATCTTTCCTTTCATCAAAATGAATGGGCTGCTATGTCTCTTGGGAAGGCCATGTATTTCTAGTGCATACCTGTGGACAGTAACAGGCAGATCTCCACGTCCAGCCCTTGCTGCTAGAGGGAAGAATATTGTACTGGATGTCAGAATCAACTTTATTCACTTCAGTTCTAGTCAGAAACACCTGTCACACTGGTTCTAACTGTGCCTTTTCTTACCACTAAATTTCAGAAACAGCCTGGAGGTGGTGTATCCCTGTGAAAAGGTAGCATTTTCATGACCTTACAAGACAGTTCCTACCCTCTCGCTAACAGCCTCCTGGCACATTATACCCAGACAGTCATAAGACACCAGTGCCTTACTGGTGAAAGAAAGGAAATGAAACTGGTGCCTCACCACGTGGATTACCCTACAGAGGCCACCTCAGGCTGTAAACACTCAGACAGCGTCACAGACAGCCCCACTAGCAATCACTGGGCACAGGCCCTTCAGGCCACTTGCCCGCTCTGCTACCTGAGTCCCGTTCATCTCCCAGCCCATTCCGCAGGCAGCACAGCAACTGTCCCTGTCTCCCTGGGGAACCTGTGCATGTGGCTTGGGTGTAACTCAAAATAGGCAGGGAGCTGTGCCCTATCACTGTATCCCCAGTGCTCACAGTATGGAAGGCACAAAAGCCAAACCACACTAAGAAAAGCAGTTGTTGTCCTTCCTGGTTCTTCACAGAATTCAGCACTGGGGAAAGACCACCCTAAAATTATGTCTGAGCTACTTCCTTCCTACTGCCCTTGAGCCAGAGTGCAAACCTCACACAGAACTTCTCACCAAACCTTAGGTGGAAAGAAAAATGCCTTTATGGCCTTGGGTGGTGCTGGAGTCTGGAATGGCAGTGAGCAGCATGTTCCTGTGGTGAAGATGAGCAACTTGGGCTTCAGGGCTGTGGGTACCAGGAACACAGGTGGAGTCTCGGCCTAAACTCTGCGGTCTGTGAGGAAGGGGAGTGCCCCGGCTGCCTCACGGCTGTCCTCAGCCTTCTGTCCTCTACTCCCCATAGGCTGTCACACAACTGCAACACTCCACGTGTTGCCAAGTACTTCTGCTGGTCACCGCAATGTATACAGATGAGGCCATGTGCCCTGCCTTCAAGCGCGGTCACCGGGCCAGTCCCGCTGCACCCAGTAACTACACAGGCAAATCCTGGGCATCACACCCCTGCTTCCTCTTCAGACAAGTCCAGGTTAAAAAATTACACTGATGAGATCTCTGTTTGCAAAGGAAAGCGTTAAAGGTCAGGAGCAAAAGAGTCATCTATTACTGCTCCCTGCAATGTGGGGAGAAGCCACAGTGAGGCCCGGCACTGGCCATGCCTGTCACTGTTAGCATGCTATGTAATCACCAGCTCAAATGTGAACTTGGTGATGACAGAGGACTTTCTGCACCTTCTGTGTCCCAGCTGCCTAGACTGACATCTGATATGTAATAAGCATGTAGTAAATATTCACTGAATAGATGAAGGAAAAACTAGAGTGATATGATTTCATGTTTAAGTGAAGCCATTGGAGAAGTTCTTGCCAAGTTGTTTGAAGTAATTGGAGGAAAAACTTTAGTCAATAAAACGAATCCCAGCGGCGGACAGTTGTGGGCAACAGAACAGCAGCCACAGTGTTACTGAACTGAAATGCGTGCCAGGGCCCAACCATGACCTGGCTTTTTGCTTCACCGCCCGCACCAAAACCTTGCTGGCCCAGAAGTGGCTCTTTGTTGGAAAACACTCAGGAAAGGTGGTGAGCCCCTCGGCCTGACAGCCTTTCAGGTAGCTGGAGACCCACTTTCCCTTAGCAGCAGAGCTCTGAAATGGTTTCCAACCTGGCTGCAGGAGAAGCGCCAAGCAGCAGGCTGTGAAGGGAGAAGCTGGAGGAGTGCAGGAAAAGGGTAGGCACAAAGGAATGTGTGGAAGTGGAGGCAGCCTGAGCTCAGACAATGGAAGGCCACTGTGGGCAAGGAAAAGGCCCCTTTCCACCGTGGTCCCGGGACAGCCCAGAGCCACCTGAGCAGAGGGCACCTCTAGGTCTGAGCCACTCCTCTTGCAGGTGCAGAGTGATAGGCTCCATGCTTGCCTCTGGTTAGCACTGACCTGCATGCTGACCCCTCTTAGTAATTTTTATCATCATCCACACTGATGGCTGAAGTCCTGTGAGTGTCCCTAATAGCTACCTGTGGGACTGCAACCTTTTCTCTTTCAGTGCCCCAAGGCAGCCAGCCAGGTGCCCTACAGACTGCCAGGAGGACACACCGCCTGAAGCCACACCAGTGCCCCTTCATTAAGTGGCCACTGAGGTTTTCTCATGGCAAAACACATGGCACAGACTGCTCCTCGTGTTCAGGGACTCTGGAAACACTCCGGAAATGACCCTCCATCACGAGACAGGGCTCAAGTAGTGTCCCTGAGCTGTCTTAGAATAGACATGGCACAATTTACAGGGAACTTGGTGGCTGAAATTTTTAAATAAAAATTATGATTAAGTGATCATTGGGAGGTCAATGTTTTTTATTGCTAAAATTAAAGACATTGAAAATAACCATTATTTTCATCATTTAAGAAAGTTTTTATAGTCTTGGGATTTAATCCAGGGCCTTCACACTGAGCTTCATTTCCAGCCATTTTTATTTTGAGACTGTCTTGCTAAGATGCCCACGTGGAATTCAAATCTGTGATCCTCCTGCCTCAGCCTCCCAGAGTGCTGGATTATAATTCAGAATAAACTATCCAAGTAAATTAAGTGCAGTAAGTAGTACATCAAAAGATACTTTTTAATTAGTTACTGTGCTATGAAATTTTGCAGACAATAAGTGAACTTCTTGCCTTCTGAGGTCTCTGGATACGTAATGATTTAGCATTATTATATTAAGTCCTACAATAAACCTAGAGCCACCTTTTTAACACTGAACCCCTGAGGTTGGCTTCTACCACTCTGAATACACAATCACTCTGCATTTTGATCTGAAATTAAGGTTGTGGACACATTTGTACAGATTCTAAAGCTATCTTAATATTGGCCTCATTTTCCCAGTATGTATAGTTTTAGACTTAGCCTGTACGGAGGACTGTCTTGTAAGAGAATTACTGCCATTCTGTTCATAAAGCTCCTGGGAATCCACATATAATAAGTGAACTTCAGTGCCTGCTACAGTGCAGGTCTTCAAGGAGGTGCAGTTCTCTCTGCGGTGGCTTCATGGGTTAGGAGAGCATCACCCATGCCCTACACGCCTCAGAGTCCTGAAATGCTCCTGTCAATATTCAGGACCATGCTTCATGATTACTTGGTAAAATAATTTAAACATAGATCACCCCAGGCTTCCTGACACTTTATGTCAACAATTAAGTGGTTACCATAGCAAGCTACTTTCCACGTTTTATTTTGCATATCCATTACTGTATCTGACTTTTAAGAGCGTTTGCAATTTTGTTTTAGACCTTACAACTGTTTCTTTAAAACCTACCCTATGTTTTAGATTTAACTAAATTAGTGCCTGCTTGATTTACTGTCCTTTAGGTAGCAGTTTTTAATAAGGCTGAGTTATTCCTTCAACATGATTTTTTAAACCTCTCTAGGCTATCATTTATGAAATGATGACTCTAACACAGCTAGGAAATAGAAACTCAGGAGATTTAGGGCAGCATCTACAAATATTTGCATGAAGTAGGCATCCCATAGTAGCTCCTTGAATCTGCATTTAAATATGGCCTCACCTTGGTACACTCCTTTTTGCCAAGGGGTTGCACAAAGTTGATGAATTAGTATGTGTGTCCCATCCATGGAATTCTTAAGTCGATTTAGGCCAAGGGCTGCTGACCTGACTTCAGGTGGAGGCTGTGTGTGTGTAGAGAAATCCAGAGCCCCATTTGGTGACTGGCTGCCTCTAGTCCCCGGCTCTCCCTAAGCTGGAAAGGCAGGCACCCTCCCTCTACTCTGAGGCCTTTATGAGGTTGGGCAACCAGGGTCACACACTACCTTCTCACAGAAAACTAGGTGAACATTTCAGGTGTAAAAATATGGGGTTGGGTCTCCTTCCTAAGCCATTGTCATTTTCCCCTCTTAGGTGGCCAGTCTGGTCTCTGTTGAGGGAGGAAATGGATGGGGAAAAGATCAGTGCAAACAGAGCTGGCACTAGGTTGGGCTGTGGTCATTAACTTAACGAGCACAGATATTTCTTATCTTGTGAATAAAAGCAATGAAAACACTAATCCTGGAGGGTGACCCTGGTGTGTTCTGCAGGCCCACTCATACTTTAGCACATAGATTTATGACAAAAGCAATTGTATAAGCGACAATGACAAAACCTTCCTGTAGTCTTCTAAGATTCATCTCTTTTGTCTCTTTTTTCATCCTGTCTTCCTTCATCACAGCCATTTCACTCACTTCCAAGAAAGCTAAGCCTCAGCCGCCCCTGGAAGAACCAGTCCCATGCCCACAGCGTCACTTCAGCCCTGCAAAGGCAGAATTCAGCCCACAGCAATCTATGTGCTCAGTCTGCTAGGGCAGCTGGCTGAGGCGAGGTGACCCTCTTGGACTGAGACCCAAGCAGACAGACCAAGGCCTACAGGGAGCAGCCAGCGTGAGAGCCAACAAGATTGGGAGGAGCAACACGAGGGAGGGCTGGGGGACAGCAGGCAGCCAGCCAGGCCTTATGGCAAATCCAGGGAGCCAGTTCCAGCCAGCCAGAGTGAGCGGATCTAAGTGTACTCTGCTGGCTCTGTCCCAAGCCTGAGTCCCTGGGGAGTTCATAGAAGGAGAGAGCCCTCCAAGCATTTCCAGAAACAAACTGCTTGATGTTGTCATGGAAAACCTGGATCTTTGCATTCTACAGTTTCACTGTGGATGACATCCAGGTCACAACCTAAGGAAGACATCTGGCAAAAAAACAGCCTTTGCTGGCTGATTACCCAGCTTTTGTAATGAATCCCAGCAGGATACAGACTCATGTGCAGTTCTGGCTCTGCCAAGTCCTGAACCAGCTCTCACCGAGCGAAGACCAGTCAGCTGGTGATTTATGTTCCCAGAGAAGTCTGAGAAGCCACCTGCAACCAAGAATCCACTGGAGAAGCTGCTCCAGGAAGAAAAGGATGAGAAGTATGTGCCAGGGCAAGGGAAGGGAGGATGAAGTTTGTTTTCCTGTTGATGTGGCTATCTTTTGGTTTGTTTAAAAAAAAAAAAAAAATGCAAGGACACACCTGGTCATGAGGGCATTATATGAACAGCACAAAGACAAGTCTAAATGCTACATACAGTAGCTCTGCTCTGTAGAATGAGCAATTCTAAGAACATAAAAAATACAGTGAAACTTTCCAAGAAAGTAGAAATACTTTATGTATTTGATAAAGGGTCTTACTATGCAGCTCAGACTCATAGTAATACTCCTGTTTTCAGCCTCCCCAGCACTGGGATTACACCCGGTCTTGGTGGCTGGCTCAGCACACCCCAGGGTGGTGCCAGCATGGCATATGGTGGCAGGGATTGAACCCTGAACCTTGCAGTTGCCTAAGCAGGTACTTAATCCACTGAGTTGTCAAATACTTTGACAACTATCTTATAGCTGTTACTAGTTACTGTATGCCAAGCACTATGCTTAAGCCTCATGTGTTCTCTGTCATGGTTTAGACCTAACACCTACCCCCGCTCCCCGCCCGCACAATTCTCACGGCCAGTGGGGCTGGCTGGAGGGGTAGTCATTGGAGTGCGACCTGCACAGATGAATTCTCCTCTCCAGCTCCTGCCTTATCTTTCTGCTTCCTCACTGCCATAGGGGAAAACAGCCCTCCCCATTACCATTGTGCCCTATGGACTCTGCCTTCGAGCCGCAGACCATGGGCTAACCCCACTAACCTGTGAGACAAAATAAGCCCATCCTCCTTCAAGTTGTGGGTGTTGGATATTTTGTTCCAGCAACAGGAAAGCTGACCAATATAATATCTAATCTGCAAAATAATTCTGAAGTAAGTAGTACTAGTAGTACTATGAAGCCGGTGCTTCATAGCCATTTTAAGGGAAGAGCTGAACTCTGAATTCCTGTCACGAATGAATGCTGAATGCCACAGCCCCTGTGCAAGAAAACACTTTGGAAGCACATCTTGGTGCTCACCCTGAGGCAAGGCCTTAACTACAGGCACACTCCCTTATCTAGGTTAACTGATAGTAAATGTTTAAAGTATGCAGGTAAGGATTTCCATTGAGATGGCAGATTCCTTCATACCCAGCTTCTAAAATGAAAACATCAAGATTTTAATGACATATTTTTTATAGATGATGAGGGCTGTGTAACTTGTTGCCTATTCTTTAAAATTATAAATAGGAAAGGAATATGCTTACAGTATCATTTTACATTCAGCTATATGTTATAAATACATCCTTTTGCCAAGATGCAGGTTACAGGAATGAAGTCAGCCCAGTAGTGTACCTCTGAGGAATCTTGCACTGTTCTGCCAACAGGCTTCTAATCATCTGTCTTAACACTGACTAGTTCAGGGGGAGAGCAGAGTGGTGTGCACAGCTCCAAGTCCCCGGCCAAGGCCAGGCTAACTAGGTGCTGCTATAGCCAGAGAAAAAGCGAGTGAGCGGTGTGCCCCTGGCACAGTCACTTCCTCAGCTGCCTACCTAGAAGGACGGCTACTGTTCACTTTGCTTCAGCTGCCTAATGTAGACCTCTGCAGGGGAGAAGGAGCCTGTGGCAGTTATGACCCCAGAGCATGTAACAGATGTCAGGTCAGTTTTTCTCAGGATCTCCTTGCTACCTATGTTGCTGGCTAGGCTGGGAGGGAAAAGGAAAATTCTTTCCTGGGTTTCAGTGTTCAGCATTAGGCCAGTAGTCCCTACAGAGTTGAGTGACTAGACAGGAACCTGTGACTCCTGCCACTGTAAAATTGTGAGTAATTTCAGAATTTTTAAGAGGCTGCAAGTCAGTGGTTTCTTTAGAAAACTTTTGGAAGAGAAAGACCTGGCAGAGTAGCCCCAGCAATGTGCTCTTACTTCCTTCCCTTCTGCTTTTTTTCCTAGGGGCATTATGCAGGGAGAAAAGCTAGGAAAACGCACCAGAGTGTGTGGATAACTGTGATACATACATCTAGTCTGCACAGAAATGAAGGGTCTTGCTGCTTCATGTAAACAGGAAACTACACAAAAGATCAGTCAGACCCACATCCTTGGAGATGGGATTCACTGGTCCAAACCTTTTTAAGAACTGTGTGTGAAGAGTCTTGAGAACTAGAGAACTAAAGGTTGCTTGTGCCTTTCAATGACTGCAAGACAGATTTGGTGCTGGGACGCAGCCTGTCCCATGCCCTGTTATAAATGGCCATGGGCTTGCTAGAGGGCAGATCCCCATCACAGGCCTTCCCAGGGGGGCAAGCCAGACAGAACCCACAGAACCCCAGAAGAGAAATGCAGAGGATGTTGGAGTTCTACCCAGCCAGGGAAAGCTCCTGGCTAGTCAACCAGGGCTCTTCAATAGGGCAAATAAACTGTGCTGGCTGCACTTAGCAGCATTTTTTTCTTGGCTTTCAGAAGCCACTGGTACCACCACAGAAATTTTAAGATAGCCATCTGAGAGACACTGTGTCTAAGGAAAATAAAAGGTATTTCTTTGAAAAGAAAAAGATGAACCAGTACTGAAACTTTTATTTAACATTTTTAGAAGGTGAAATGCCAAGCTTAAGGTCATGTACCTCAGATTTCTGAAGCAAATCAAAGGGGAAAATAAGCTTCACAGGAGAAATCTAAGACAAAAAAACTAAGGTAGGTCTTAGTTTCCAATCTCCCTATTGTTCAGAAGACGGAATGCGGATGTGCAGAGAGGGGTTACATTTATCTCAAGTGGAACTGCTAGTTGGTGACAACTGAAAAGGGAACCCTGGCCTCCCAGATTCCATGAATGCTTATGACTGACTGCCTGGGTCATTCATGGTATGGCTGATCCTGGTAGAGAAAGAAAGATCCAAGATTTGTTGCTTTGGGATGGAGAGTTCAAGAGGCGCTCTGGTGTCTGAGGGAGTACAGGGCCCTTAGAGCAAACGTGAGTGAGAAGCAGAGCAGGTCCTCGGTGATCCCTCTTGGCCCATTCTCCCCAGCCCACCCCAGTCCTTCCTTCAAATGCTTACCAGCCACAGGCCCCTAAGACTGGAGGAACAGAAAACTTTATCTTATCAGCTGTTTGGGGAAAAAAACTGGTCATTTGATCTGTTTATATAGAAGGCAGCTCAGCTCAAGCACTTGATTCCAGGGAGAAGAGAGCTCATTCATCTGGGGTCTGTTTCCTCCAAGCCCAGATCTGTTCTTATCTTCACTGGTACACCCCCACCCCTCCCCCAGGCTCTGTGCTCCCATTCTCTGAAAAGGAGCCACCTTCCTTTAGGGCTGTAGGTGGATTCCTGTACCTCTTGCTAGGCTTAAACACTTTTAGTGAAAAGTAAATACTTTTCCCCCTTCAAAAATGAAACCAGGCCTGCCCATTAGCTCAGTTGTTTGGGGCCGGGGAGTTAGCTCAGTAGAATAAGCGTTTGCCTGGCAAGCTCAAGGGCCTGAGTTCAATCCCTGGTTCTGCCCCCCCCCCCAAAAAAAATCAGTAGTCTTTTTTACTTTCTGGAGACGTCAACTACCTCAGTGTAGGACAGACTACTATCCTCTGGATTTATATCCACCTTTTAACCCTCAGGAGAATCCTAGGAAAGTGGGGAGCATATCTCTTCCTGCAGGTCACAGCCTGTTCTCTGGGATCACCATAAAGAGGTCATACTTTCTTTCCACTGCTGTGAGAAGTTCCCAGAAAGTGGAAGGGTAGCTTGCATTTTCTATGGGTGCGCAGAACATTCTGGCAGGCTCCAGAAGACACAATTTAAACAGAGCATCATTAAACAGAGGAGCTGATAGGCGTTCCTTCTCAGCCTTTCTTCCTGGCCAAAGCCAAACTCTGGGGGCAAGGGTGGGGCTTGCTGCTCCCGCCAAGCTCTGAGCAGTCATCCCTTCTCAGCAGCTTCTGGCCACAGCCTCGTACGGGATGTGCCCATTTAGAAGTGTGCTTTAATATAGGGGGTAAGCAAAAGGGGGAAAAGGGGCAAAAGAAAGACAGTAGAGGGAGAGAATGAGTGGAGAAGGGCGAACTGAACACGGAAAAGGGGCCCACGTGGCCGACCACAGACTCGAGCTCCCTGGAGCAGAAGTTGAGAGAAAAGCTCATGGGGAGCCGTCCTCCCTGCGCCCTCCCTGTTCCCACTTACCCGCGATTCCCTGCAGGAGCCCGCACACGTTGAAGATGCTCTTCTTCATAATACTCTGCACACACATGGTGAAGACGGACACCAGGGCCACCACGCAGAGGATGAGGATCCCCACAGCCAAGAAGATCGCAGTGGCTTGCCAAAAGCCACTGGCGATCTCGCTGAAGCTCTCGGCATAGGGCCCGCACAGCGTGTCGCGCGGGACATGCTGCAAGCCAGGATTTCGAATGCAGCGTGCGTAGATGCCCAGCGTGGGGTGCGGGAGTTCAGGGCTCCCCCCTGCTGTTGGCTCAGCCCCAACACCACCACGGCCCTTGGCCTTCCCTATCAGCCAGTCTGCGCTCATAAACGCAATGAGCTCCGCAAAGGCCACCACAATACTCAGGAGGGTCCAGAGCATGGAGCGGCAAGTGACAATGACATGACACATACTGAAGTTCAAGGCGGGAATCCAAGGGTTAATCAAAATAGCCGGCCGGTGGAGCTGGAGGCGGCGCTGGCAGCCTGGGAAGGAAGTCCAGACACGATCATTCACTCCCGCAGCCAGCGGCAGCAGCGCAGTCTCGAGCGGGCGGCATGGGTGCCGTGACACTGGTCGTAGTCTGGTGGTCGGTGGTCAGGCCACAGCGGCCTCACCTAGGGCAAAGGAGAAAGGGGGGTGTGAGCGCCGGCCCGCCGGGTCCCACCCACAGCCCGGCCCCGCCCACAGCCCACCCCTCCAGGCTTCGCCCTTGCCGCCCCTCGTCTCCGCCTTCTATCCGTGCCCAGGTCTGGCCAACACGCGGGGCAGTTGGCGGGCTGGAGTAACTTTCCCCTTCTCCTTGACCACACATACAGAACACTGCGTGGCCGGCCTGGAGGTAGCGTGTCTGGAGGCCCAGAGCCCACCCTACAAGGGGCGGCGCCTCTGCCCGCGACCTGCTTAGAAAAGGCAGCGGGCAGGGTAGGGTGGACCTCAGCAATGCTGCAGGCTTTGGCAGATGTTCTGGAAAACTCGGTCCAGAAGCTTTCGCTCAACAGCGGAGAGTAACAATATCTAGCTTTTACTGCTGGAAATGGAATCCCAATCACTGTGGAGTGTGTCCTTCCTTGGTGAGACATGCAACAGGAAACACTCCAGTGAAAATAAACACTGCTCCCTGCACTTGTTTTCATCTATTTCTCAAGTTACTTTAGACAAAATAATTTATATTAATTAAAACTCAAAAAAAGGCTAACACCTCAAAGAACTGCTAGTCGGGTTTGGTGGCACACGCCAGTAATCCCAGCACTCCAGAGGGTGAGAGAGGGCGGCAAGTTCGAGGCCAGCCTGAACTACACAGTGAGATCCTGTCTCAAAAGAACTGAACTGATTTGGGAACATTATCCAAAACAAGTCTTAAAGCTCATTAACGATGCAAGTATTATAGTTGAGTGACATGGCAGACACTGGCCATGAGGAATGTGTCCCCTGAATTGTCCCAATTCATCACATGTGCCTTTGACCTAGCTTCATTTCCCCCAGGTCTGTAACTCAACATGCCCATTGTTTCTGGTTTCACAGAGGCTCATTCTATTCCATGGACAAATGACCTCATTACCAGAGGATTCTGCCCCAGTAGTTCAACCCCCTTCAGAAGAGCCCAAGCCCTGAGACTGGGGCTGCCTGTGCAGCTCTGTGGCCCACTTCTGCCTCCTCCCAAGGCCAGCTCCTGGGTCCCTGGACATGTGGCTCTGCTCGCAGTGATCTGCTATTCCTAACCAAGTTCAGGTCAGCTGCATGCAGACTAGTAAGAACCCTCAGCATGCTGCAGCAGGGTGAGACCGGAAGAACAGAAGCCAAAGGCACTTCCAAGCTTTCACATGCCTGTTCCGTAGCACACATCAGTGTTCTGCCTGCTGGCCAGCACCCACATGAGCACTGACTCTGCTGTCTCACAAAAGGGCATGTGTTTAAAACTCCACGCATCCCTGTCATTACACAAGTTGCTAGGAGAGCATAAACCTGGAAACATGGCACTTAGTTGTCATGCTGTGTGTTAAATGGCTGTGCTGAGAACTGGGTGAGGGCAAGGTGGGGTGTCCCACTGAGCTCTGGAGTTCTTCCTCCACCACTTGGCCATGGTATATGTAACTTTTCAGAGCGCCTTCATCTGCCACCAACATGGAGCCCTATCTCAAAAGAGGGCTGCAAGGAATAAAGTGACATAGTAACTGCTCAGAAAGACCCCTTTCCTTCGCAGTGTTTCCCCTGACTTTAATAACAGTGGTCAGGTGAAAATGGGAACAATGCAGATGAGAGACCTGGCCACTGCACACAGAGAAGCTACTTGAGATGGACACGGAGTGTCCTTCCTGCTTAAGTGGGCTTCATGGGCAAGCCTTTGTTTCTCCATTAACTCATTTGCCAAGCTCAATTGGTTAAAATAGATAGCACTAAGCCAAAACACATATCCTACTGACACTCTCCTCCCATTTCCCAAACGTTACCAAAAACAAAAGCCTTTTGAAAAATGTTACCAATATCAAAGAGATTCTGAGAAGGTAGTTTGTATTGAAAATCATCATTCTGTATGAGAATAAGAGTATGAGGCTTCTGTGGGCCTGACAGGCTATATTTGCCCACAGGCTTGTGAGCATGTGAACCAACAGGTGCAAACTCAGCCTTTTAGGAGAAGCTGAGCCTCCTACAACACCTCCTCATTGATTAGAAAGCCAATTTGCTATTCTGACCAGTCCAACTCCATCTCTACCCCCCTTCTGTTTAACGTCGATCTATCACCATGGAGATGCATGCGTATTGGTCCCCTTGCTCAACTGCAGGGCCCTGTCATAACCTCAGGTGATTTCAATCTTGTGTACCTGTGCCATTATCAACTGGCCTCACTAGTAAGATCTGCTCAGAGCAGAAGTGGAATTACAAATCAGGAGTGGAATCAGCTTTCAGCTTTCAAAGAGAAAATCTCTCAATGTTCAGAAGCAGGGAAGATGGGGCACTCAGGCTCAGCAGACCAGACCACGCAAAGTTAGGGTAGTGTTATTTAAGGGCCTGCATGCTTAAGCTCAGAAAGTAGAGTACCTTCTCCACCCAAAACACTCCCTTCCAAATTATCACTCTACACCAGAAGGGCTGGGATGAGGCCTTGCTCCATGTCTCTGTTTGAATTAGAAGATAAGATGCTTTGGTCTTTCTGGCATGCTTACTAACTGCTGCAGAGTCAGAGTCAGCCATGACACACAAGGACAAATGACCAACACTGAAGCTGCTCAGGGCTAGGGCAGCTTTGCCTAGGAAAGTCAACAGTGTGGTGGGACATGGAAAAATCTGGAAACACAGCAGGGGCTTCTACAGCATGACCTATCAGGCTGGCACCTGTTGATACAGCATCCCCATCTTCACTATAGTCCCTGGTAACTGCAGGATACTGAGTCCAGTGTTCTTCAGCAGCTCACTGTAAGCCAGGCTATCACTGCCACCTCACATAACAGTCACTAAATACATGTCACTCTAGGACATCTGGTCTTGCTATCACATCCCTGATGACCGTGGGTAACCTGGCCAACTCTCTGACTTGCTGCAAATAATGGTATGATTGCTACAAAGGTCCACAAAGTAAACTCTTTTAGAAAATAATAATAATAATAATAA
>NDGM011184510.1:0-24557 GCA_002564305.1 Octomys mimax | reverse complement strand
GTGAAATATGCCTTTACTGCTTATTTTCTCTGGTTATGTCGATCATAGACTTAGCTGATTGATACTAATCTCTCTGTCTCTGTCTTTCTCTCTGTCTCTTTCTCTGCCTCTCTGTGTCTCTCATTCTGTCTCTCTCCTTGTTTCTCTCTCTCTCTCTCATTCTCTCTCCCACTCTCTCTTCCTCTCTCCCTCTCTCTCTCCTTTTAACCTTTTGATTTGTAAATATCATATTGCCTAGAATTGTGATATTGCCCTTTAGAGACTAGTGCCCAAACTACAACCTAAAACCTATTATTTATCATAAAGCACCAACACTGCAATTAAACCTAAATACTGAGTTTAGAAAACACAACTCACACATTAATATCTTTTGTCTTAAAAGAAGAACAACACAGGTGTCATGAGTCCCCACCATTGTTCTAGAATCATTTGATTTCCCCCAGAACAGTTGCCTCTTTCCTCTTTGATCTTCACACCTCTCCTTTCTAAGCACATCTTATACTCTTAGAGAGAAATCCTATTACCTGCTACCAATTTTGTAATGAGAGAAAAGCGTATGTGAACCTAGATGTGGAAAGAATGCATTTTCTAAGGTCATCAAGGAGGAACGACTCCTTGGCTATCCGTGATAATCAGAAAAAAAGCAACTACAAACCAAAAACAGAGCTTTCATTTGAAAAAAAATATATTATGCTTAAAAGAAAACACATTGATGAGCCCAGGTAAAGACCAAAACAGGATCTGAGGGTGTAATTCTCAGACCTGAACCTGCATGTCCATCTCCTGGCTATCCTGTGGAAGTGCAGGTTGGGATTCAGCAGGTCCAGAGCAGGTGCTGAGATTCTACCTGGTCCCAGGTAATGCTGATGAGGCTGAGACCCAGTCTGAGAACCAAGAGTCAAAGGCACAGAGCCCCTGTGGTGTGGAAATAGAGCCTTGGAGAAATCCAATAAAGTGCCTCTTGTCATTTAAGACTTGCTTTGGAAAACACAGGCAGCTCATACCCATTAGCAGCCATCCCTAACTCATCCTTCCATCTGTCTGTCTGGTCCATGCTGAATGTTGTAGATTCTCTTCATTGCTTGCTTGCTTTAGAAGAGAAAGCAGCTTAAAACTTTCAACACTCTTGGACTTTGTAATTTTAAAGCCTTTAGTGAAGCCAACAACAAATTGACACAAATTGTGTGTCAATGGCTCAAAATAAAAGCAAGCAACAACCACCCTGGTTCCACTCAGGTGCAGAGGATGTTTTGCCTTGCGATGAGGTTGATGTTTAGCAGCATGCAGAAGCACTGTGGTCGATATCTCAACTTTGTCGTGTCCTTGCTTCTCAGGTTTGGGATGTAGCTTCGCCATACATTGAAAAATACAAAATGGAACATATTCCAGAATCAAGGCCTCTGTCTCCAACAGCCTTTTCACTGCAATTTCTACACCAGAAGGCCACGAAAATCCCAGAGACGGAGGAACTTTAGTGGGCTTTGTCGTGGGTTAGTTCAGATGGTGTCCAGCTGAACACAAAGCAGTTCTGTGCTGAGAGAGAGAGAGCTGGGAGCTCTCCTAGGCAGGTGCAGTTCCCTCCTAACTCGGTTAGGATGGGAGCAGTCGTGTAACTGCTCAATCCAGCACTGTGTTCTTGTTCCACAGCTTGAGGTGCACTGGGTGTTTGGGGGCTACGGGAGTTTTCTTTCTTTCTTAAAAACATCAACATAGCCACAATTGCATTAGATGGTTTTTAACTCAGCATTAGATGAACTCAAATTTGGAAGCAGATTGGCAGAGTTCTTTTCCAAAAAGTCAAATTTTGTGGACATTACTTTTTTATTTGCTTTGAGAAGCTCCTCCATATTTGACTTTCTCTGACTGGTTGTACTATGACAAATGTTCTTTAATGTGCATTCATAAATAACCATTTTAAGTCACAATTTGTTCTTAAGCTACTCTTTCTTCTATTAGTTGATTCACAGTAAAGAATAGTCAATAGGTCTTAAACCATTAAGTACAAAGGCATTAACACCCACAAGGAATAAGGAGTGAACATAAAGGTTTTGCAATCTGGGTGGTCCTTGAATTGTGTCTTTCACACTTATCAATATCACTACACAAATTTCCTATATATGTTTGGTGATATGCTCAAGCTGGAGTTCGGGGTTAGTATCACTTCCTGTGTGTTAGTACTCTATTCACGTGTGTATGGTAACCCTGCTAAAAGGCCTCATCTCATAGATTAGTGACCTCTGGGTATTGACCAGCCCCATCCCTGTTGTGGTAATCATTAAAATGAGCCCTATTGACACAAGTTAGATGGATCTGAGGAAGTATTACCCAACCTGTGTTTTTCTCCCAAGAAGATAAAGGACCCTCTGGGAAGGCTTAGTGTAACTGGCCAGGGGGCAATGGGCCGGATGTCCTCTTGCCTTCCCAAGGCTGAGTGTGTGACCCTGCACCTATCTGTACGGTGGTGTGAAAAACACTCCAAATGCTGATGTCACTGCCACTGGTCAAGCAAAGGACAGACATACTGGCCAGCTCACCTCATTGAGGACAGCAACAGTGGACCCAATACCATGTTTCACAGCAGGACTGTTACCCTTTAGTTATACCTTGTCCATGGGGAAGTTGAGCACCCAAGTAACTCTCTTGGTTCAGAAAGCAGAACACAGGCTGAAGAATGTGTTCCCCTATAGGTTGTTTTTGTTTTTGTGCTGTGTGCTAAAATAAGAACAAGTCCACAGTTGGGTCCTTCCTCTGCCAGAGCTACAGTTGAGCCAGTGACCCAGCCGTCCAGCGGCTGCTGTTGACTCCAGTGTGGCAAGGGCTGGAGCCCCTCCCATGCCCAAGGTGCTGCGGGGCACAGAGACACAGCTCTGTAGGAAATGGACATCACCTGACCAACAGAATTCCAGAGCAAATACAGAATTAATTGTTTTCGATGGTCTCATTCTCACTTTATTTTGAGATTTAGGGGGTTGGGGACACTAATCATACAGCCTGTATGTGGAACTTGGTTAGTGATAATGGCAATCAAAGGTGAAGTGGTGGCAAAACTAGTGAAGGCTTAGGAAGAAAAAGGGGATGAGGAATGGACCACAGCTGGGAAAGCTGGAAGGCACCCAGCCCTGAGAAGACCAGATGGGTCTGATCTTTTGTTTGCTTTTTCACACCAGGGATTGATTGACCCCAGGAACTTCGCTACCTCCTCAGCTCTTTTTCACTTCTTATTTTGAACGAGAGTCTTCCCAAGTTCCTAAGTTGCCCAGGCTGGCCTTTCCACTTGCAGTCTCTTAGAGTGCAGGGATTACAGGCACTTGTTGCTATTCCTAGCTCAGAGCGGTTTTCATGGCACCAATGGGAAGGATTTTTTTGTTGGGTGACAAGTATGGTATTACTGAAGATGTCTTTCTTATGCCTTCTTGGCTGTATTCCTAGGAGAAGATTTTGACCAGTGGCTATTTTTGTCCTTGGGGACATCATAGCAGCCCCACGCTGTGCTGTTATAGTGTACATGGCCCCTGAGATAAGAAGAAAGTGTGTTCCATACA
This sequence comes from Octomys mimax, assembly GCA_002564305.1. Lineage (NCBI taxonomy): Eukaryota > Metazoa > Chordata > Mammalia > Rodentia > Octodontidae > Octomys > Octomys mimax. The sequence goes on along the minus strand of NDGM011184510.1, from coordinate 21,015 downwards.
TTGTTAGCAAGGGAACATTGGTAGAAGGATACCCACACCTGAGGGGGGTGACAGATCGTGGATTAGGGCCTGTGACATCCCATCTCCTGTCCCATGAGGTATCGGTCCTATTGCTCTGGGAATTGGATGCAGGGCATAGTGTATGCTAAGCACATGCTGTACCACAGGCTACATCTCCAGGTTCAGTTCTTACCTCTGTGGAACAAAATTTAACACCTCTTAAATACAAAGTCTTAGTGTGGTTAATCATATTTCTGGAAGATTCCGAGAACAGACATTAGCCCATTTTGGAAAATGTCATGGGCCTAATGTACTTTCTTCCTCTTTCCCCCTGACTAGTGGCAAAGTAGTTGGAGGAATCAAGATACTTTCCCCAGCAGCTTACCTGGGCTTCTCCTCAGAAGACTGCGCCCCAAGACACAGGGACATCTCAGCTTCTGCTGTGTCTTGTTCACTGATGGCCTACTGGTCACAGAAAGTCACCTGCCAAGCCACTCACTGAGCCCAGAGTCAGTTTGGGAGAGTGATACTCAAGTGGGATCCATGGATGTGTGATTTGGCATGATTTATGATCTTTGGGAGAGTGATACTCAAGTGGGATCCATGGATGTGTGATTTGGCATGATTTATGACCTTTCTCTACCAATCTACCATATACGTGAAATCCAGCAGATGTAGTTTGGTGTCATAGCACATACCTATCATGCCATACCTATCATGGCAAGCGGGGGCAGGAGGATCACCACAAGTCTGAGGTCAGCCTGGGCTACATAGTGGGTTCAAGACCAGCCTGAACTGCATAGTGAAACCCTGCCTCCAAAACACAAAAAGAAAAAAAAAATCCAGTGACTATTTGAAAGAGATACTTTTCATGCTACTCTAAACACATGTCTTATTTCTGGCTCTGATCACAAGATTTATATTTTTTTTCACTAAGCAAGATATCATACTTATAAATAGTGGGATCATTTTGCCTTTTAGGTTACTTTTGCTAAAGGTTCTAATTAATTATGTGTAAACATTGAAAATGTACCACAGAAAAGTTGAAGATATTTGTTCAACTCGGGAGACAGACCCAATTAGTCTAAAAATGTCCTGTTCCCTTTGTTGAGTGTTTAGTTCAAGAAGGGTCTGGAATGTTACTTGGATCAGTGAGAGAGAAGAGATTTATTAGGGGCTCTGAGAAAGTGTTTTCTCTCACAAGAGTCACCAGAAGTCATCCTCCTCCCATTCCTGCTTGATCTAAATGAGGAGACGGTGAACTGTGGCTATCAGCAACCGGCCAGACCAAGGCACTACTGGCTGGCAGAACACAGAGAGGCAGGAATGCGGGCCTGCCACATCATTGAGCTCCGGGGTCAACCGATCCAGAAACCTGCCTTGCCTCTGAATTTCCAATGGGGAGCTATGAAACTTCCTTACTTTTTAAGTCGAGTTTTTGACACTTGTAGCTATTGGCTACAACACAGCTGCTGTGTGTGAGGGGCCCTGGTGCACCAACATCACAACCCTGTGTTCAAGGCTTTACATCTAGCTGGGGACATACCATGGCAGCTGCTGTGCCAAGTGGTATGAGGGAGTCCTTGAGAGAAAGGACCGGACTGCACTGTGCAGGTAGGTCAGAGAGAGAGGGAAAAGCGAGAAATGCAACCCAAGTGTCGATGTGTGGCACCCATGGACCTCTGGTATGTTTGGTCAGTTTCAGCTACATGGGAAACCCACTGGCCTTGATCCTTGCACTCACAGTTTATAGTCTAGGCAGTGGACCAGAGGGGAAAACATAGCCTAGCAATATATACTGCTACTGTGGGAAAGCAGGGAAGTCCTGAGGACACGGGGAGCAGAACTCGTGCTCAGCAGGAGAAGACGCCTCACCAGCACAGAAGCCCTCTGCGATCTTGAGCTTGCCTGAGAAGGGACAGGTCATAGTAGCTCAGTGGTAGCCTCCATCATCTGCATCCCAGGGGCCCCTTGGCTACAAAAGTTTCAGTAGAGCCACTTGGAAAACATGTTGCTTCACAGATTGGAATACCGTTCCACTGGCAAAAATGTCTCTCCGAGAGGCTGGCACTGGCTTTATTCTTCAACTGCTTTCTATTAGAAAGACCAAGATGCCCATATTATAAGGAAAACTGGCAAAACTAATATAGAAGATGAAGTTCATCTGTTTCAACAGAGTGTTATTCTTTACAGATCAGGCTTTGAATACTGTCTGGCATAGATTTCATTTTTTAATGTCCATCTTCCTGCTTTAATTGGTTTTTAAATTCCCTGAAGGCCATGCCAAGCTTATAAACAGAATTCCAAGGATGGAAGGAATCCAACCTCTACATTTTGCAGATAGAGTTCAGATGAAACCAAAGCCCTGAGTCTCTTCGAGCATACGCATCCTGTTAGTTTGCCTGTGCTAACATTGTCCCCAAAGACATGAAAATTGACCCTTAGTAGGCACAGCAACAGCTTGAGGTTCTCCAAAGTTTGACCCTGCCTGCATGATGCAATCTTTCTTAGAAGAAATGTAGTTTTTCTCCTGTGGTGGGCTGGTCATTTTTAGAGGAGGATGACACCATGCAAATCAGGCTGCTGTCTCACAGTCAAAGAATGAAATCCTGGACAAAGAAGCAGTTAAGAGGAGTGATTATGAGGGCCTGCCAAATAGCTTAGTGGATTAGAGCTCCTGCTTAGGCAGACACAGTTCAATCCCTGCCCCCCTGGGGTGCCCTGAGATGGCGATTGAGACTAGGCATGGTGGCACTCACCTGTAATCCCAGAGCTTGGGAGGTTGAACACAGGAGGATCACTATGAGTCTGGTCTACGTAGTGAGATCCTGTAGACCCTGTACTAAAAATATAAAAAAATAAATAAGAGGAGTGATTATGGAAGTATAAGAAGAAAGGTAGCTCACAGTTTGGGGTGAAATTTACTCAGGGTCACCTATCACAGGAGGGTCTCATGGGTTTAAAATAAGACTCAGGCTTTCTAATCAAGAATTTGAAAGAAAAATCAGTTATTCAGGGTCTTTAAATTCATCAAAACCAGCTCCCAGCCTGGGTGTAGGAAGGGGTTGCTAACTAAGTTGGTGCATTCCATTCTGCATAACCACTTGCCTTCATCCTAATTTTTATTATTTTTCCTGCATCTGTCTTTCCATCTCTTGAGCTTAACTCTCGCTACAGCTTGAGTCAATGCTTAAGTCAGTAACACGTTGCTGTCTTCACAAGGCTGAGGAGCCCAATTCCATTTTAGGCCCTGCGCCTTGCTTGCTGGCTATTTACAAACTAATGAGCTGAACTGCCTGTTACAGTGAGAAAAGAGATGCTAGTCTGGTTGGTGGAGCACAGGTAAGGACTTTCACATCACACTGAGCCACCCTGAGAGATTCCCACCTGAATTCACTCCAACTGGTTTTGCTCCACCGATGGACTCGTCATCTTTGGAGGCATCTCGCCTGAGCCATTCACACTAGAAAAATGTACATTAAGGCCAGATTCATTTTTCTACAGTACTCTTGTCCTGGGCATCCAGCCTGCTAAAAAATCTTTCAGTGGCTTCCTTGGGCTTTACAATAATAGCATTCCAACTAGTGAGTCTAATGTTCAAAGTTGTAGGAAATCTGATTATAGTACCACCCCATGAATCCACAGCTCTAGGAGGACCTAGCACATGACTTCTGAACGCTCTGTGACCTTCTATTTGGACCTCATGGAGTTTTTCCACCTCATTGAAGGCCTTCCAAATTCTCAGATCTGAGAATGCTAGCTGCCTTCTCCACCACCACCATGCAATTGATTTTTGTTTGGTTTTGCCTTTAACTTTACTCCCTCAGCAGCATCCTCCTTTGGCACTGTATTAAGAGATCATATCTCTTTCCAACCCATAGAATAAGTATTTGCACTGCATCCTGGGTTAGTCTACTTAGCATTGTATTGGATAAATAATTTTCACTGTCACTGTCTATGTTTTGCAGTTATCCATTATCCACCCATCATCCGCTGTGAACCAATCACCATACTAACTTCTGAGGACTAATAAGGCCCTTGCTTTCTACTAATTCACACCTGAATGGGAAAGACAATTAAATTACATTGCTAAGAAGACTATCAGGGACATATGAAGATGGGGGTTGGGGTGGTTAAGAACTGCAGTTTTCCCTCATCTAGTTTTACTTTCTATAGTTTTGGCTACCTGAAGTCAACAGTGGTCTGAAATTATTAAAGAGAAAATTCCAGAGATAAACGATTCCCAGTTTTTTAACTGTGTCCCATATCAAGCAGCATGATAGTACTTTGCGCCATCTTACTCTGCCCCTCCTGGGATGTGAACCTCCAGCGTACCCACACTGTATATGCCACCAACTCATTCAGTACTTTGCCATCCTCTCATCCTGAATGACTGTCCTGGCACCACGGATCTTGTGCTCACGTAACCCTTGTTTTACTTGAGATGAGTCCAAAGCACAAGAGTGGTAATACTGGCAACTCAGATATACTCAGTATGTTTTTTTTTTTTTTGTACTGGGAACCAAACTCAGGACCTTGTGCTTGTTAGGCAAGTGCTGTGCCACTGAGCTATATCCCTGACCCCAGATATGCTAATGAAAAGCCATAAAGTGCTTCCTTTAAATGAAATGGTAAATGTACAATAAGATATTTTGAGAGACAGTTTGGATGAGTTTGTCCCCCAAGGTTCTGTGTGACAGCAGCTCAGGTCTTAGTGTAGTGATGCTAGGAGGTGGAAGCTCTGGCAGGTAAAGCCTTGCAGGAACGTCTTCAGGTCAAAGTTAACTGGAGGGTGGGGAGGATTGTCCTTCAAAGGGATCGAGGCATTTCTCCTGGACTCTGGCTGGGTCTTGCAAGGCCACTGTTATAACAACCTGAGCCTGGCCCCATCTGGTCTCTCTACGGCTTTATGAAGATGTGACTGCTCCTCTCACATCCATTCCCACCATGGTCATCTGCTGTGAGTTGGCACAGCCAAGGCAGACCCTCACCGGAGTCTGGGCCATGCTGATGGGAACTTTCAGCAGACAAAGCTGTGGGCTAAGTAAACCTCATTTTATAAATATCATGTGTGACCACTAATCCTGATATGTCAACTTGATTGGATGAAGAAATGCCTAACAGACTAGCACAGCATGTTTTGGGGTGTGTCTGGGTGGGCCACGCAGGTGTGACCTTGAGGACATACATGGTCCACAGCCCCTTCCTGTCTGGCACTGCTCCCCTGCTCTGCTTCCTAACTACCATGGATTAAGCAGCTTTGCTCCGCCATGAATTCTGCCGTGTTGTTCCTGCCTTGGAGCCTGATGACTGTGGACTGAATCCTCTGAAACCGTGAGTCACATGAAAGTTTTTCTCCTTCAGGTTGTGGGTGTCAGGAATTGCACCTCAGCAAGGGCAAAGCTGACTAACAGAGCGTGCTGTACTTACTGCAGTACAGCAGCAGAAAACTGACTTCGTTTAACTCACACTGAGTAGAACAAAACTCAGTTATTAATTCAGGCTCTATTAATCTGAACTTGGTGATAATTTGACAATACCTGTCAAATCAATCCTTTATAAACAGGAGAAAGTTTGATTATGTAGCTGTGATTACAAAGACAGGTAAAACATTTTCAAAGATTTCAAGTAAATTCATATGGCTTTAGAAACACACATCTAGATAAATAATCACAGTCATTTACTTTGCAAGTAATTTTGTAATTTTTTGTTCAACTTTGTTCAAAAATTCAAATAGAGAATGCTGCTGATAGTTTTGGGACTGAAAGGAAACAACGTTAGTAACAGAGACAGCAAAGATTTGTTGAGGTCTATAATATGTTTTTATACAATGTGATGTGAATGATCGAAAACATTTAAACAACTTCAAAAAATTACATAATTTGAGTTTATCAAAATGCATCTATTACACAAATGGTCCTACACCTCTGTGTAAAGTGACAAGTTTTCGATTCTGCCATGAAGTTTCACTGCTAGGGATGGAAATATATTAAAAATGGAAGGACACCCCACATATATTAATTCATTTGAAAAGCATTAAAAATACAGTTCACTTATTAGAAAAAGCTTAATTTAGGGCCCATCATCCAGATTTCCTTCCATTCCCTAATAGTCACTAAATATAGCTTAAAAATTAATAATTGAGATGTGAAAACAAAAAGGAAATTTCAAGTCAAATCTGGTTTATCCGCCAAGGCATTTCTGTGATTCTGCATCACATTCATCTTCAGGACATTTTGTAAACATTCGTTGTGAAACAAGTTAGTGATTTGACAAGAACAATGTATTTGTATATAGGATCCTGTCTGCATGTCAATTCAAATAAATCAGCCCCTTGAGCATGTTAAGAGAATTAACAACATAATTGAAATGTATTGAAAGTGTCACAGTTCTCGTAAACCACTAAGGAATTTTAACTTATTTAAAACACCTCAGAAAGCTTAATAGTTGTATTGACTTATTTGGTACAGTGGACATTTCTTCTCTTTACTTCCAGTTCTATCATTTTTTATAGATGACCTTTCCTTTAACTATAACGTATTCAATTAATTCATGATGGCCTCCAAACTGGTAAATCAAATGCTCCCATCTAGAAAAAAAAAAAAAAAAAAAGGAAACATCTTTTCAATGCATTATTCAAAATCATCACAATGTCAATAAATGCTAACTTAAAATGCATTTTTTAAATACAGGGTCTTGCTACACAGTTTTGACTCATAGTGATCCTCCTGTCTCAGCCTCCCCAGTGCTGGGATTACAGGCACGCACCACCACACCCGGTTCCAGGGTGGGCATGGTACATCCGGGTTCCAGGGCCGACACATATGGTACCAGGGATGCAACTCAGGACCTTTCACTTTTCAGGAAGGCATTTATTCTGCTTAGCCATCTCCCCAGCCCTAAAATGCATTTTCTAAAAACTTATTTATGCTAGATCACTGATATTTGGGTCTTTCACACAAAAAGTAAATAGCTAACTGGTCAACTGTAAATTAAACATCATTTAATAATATTATTTAAGTACTTGATCAGAAAATATTCACTCAATTATGTGAAGCACAAATGGCAAGGTGAGCATTATTTTCAAAGAGGGGGTGGATTCTAACCATGAGTAGAATCACACAGCCACCCTTCTCTGTTGGACATGGGACCCTCGGGCTGAGACAGACTCTCAGCCAACAAGCCAGAGTATGAACAACTTTTAGATTAGAACAGGACCTAAGTTGCCACGTTGCAGGCCCAGGTGGCAGCAGACTGTGGGTAATAAGAAACCAGGAACCAGGTAACTAAGGGAGGGCTTTCGGGGTCCAAGAAAGAATTCATCAGAACCAAGGTGACAAACAGAGCTGGGAGCCAGCAGATCAGGAGCCAAAAAGAAAAATGATAACACATGCCAGAGAACAGAAGTCCCAAGTCCAGGTAAACAGAGCAGGAACCTGGAAATCGAGGACAGATGTAAGGCAGAGAGACCTGAAAACGTGGTCTACCTGAAGTTCAGGAGCAAGAGGCCCGCTGTCTAAAAGGACTGCTGGTAGGACTGGGCAGTGTCCCAGTCTAGACCAGTAGCTAGGGGAACTGGACGTAAACCTCCTCGTGATCTAACAGTGGGCAGGAAACAGCACAGCTCCACTGGGAGAACACTCACCTGGAGGCATTGATGACAATAAAATCCCCCTGTTTGCCGACTTCCAGAGACCCGTGTGTGTGGGATTTCCCCAGTGCGTAAGCTGCGTTGATGGTGGCGGCAGCCAAGGCCTCGGGCATGGACATTCTCATGTTCACACAGGCCAGGTGCATGACCATCGGCTGAGGCGGGAGAGAGGAACATTGCAGGAAAGCAACAGCACGGCGACGGCTGCTTAGGACATTTCCCAGCCCAGCACAACAGGTCAAGACTCAGGACATAGATTAGCCAGAGAGGTTGTGCTTAGCATGCCCAGAGCCCAGCACCCCAAAATGAATGTACAATCTCAAAGCCCCCAAATAACTATACAGGTGGAACTTGCTATATTGCTATGAAAATGTCTAAATTCATACATGAGGTTTCCTATGCCTTGGGAAACTTGTGCGCTAGAGACTGTGTATTTACTATTTGCTTGCAACTTTTCAAAACCCTTACTGTGGAATACGAAGCTTGCCTCCGCCCTAACTTATTGAAGCCTCTGAGTCCCTGCTGTGCTCTGGAGAAGGAATATGGGCTGCTATAAAACCAAAAAAACTCAAGGCTAAATCAGAAAATAATGCAAACAGTAGCCAGGCTGGAGATAGTCACGTGGTAGAGAACAGCCCAATCGTACTACCGGCTGTCTCTTTTTTTTTCTTGTTTCATGGAGAAGATCTAAAAACGTTTCCCCGTGAAACAAGAAAGAAGGTGCATGATTGGTAGATACTCTGCTCAGAAAGACGTGAAGAAGAATTACCATCGAAAAGCAGTAGGCATTAGGGTTGAAATCGCTCCCCAGCGCGACTATCACCCCTTCATCCAGCATCTTCCTGGCACGTGGCTGCTTCAGTCTAAGGAGAGGAAGGAGAGATGTCGGTCTTCAGGACTGGAACATTTTGGAGTAGGTGTTTAGAAAAGCACACACGCTGAGACAATTAACCCGTCCATGTTCTGGCAGGAGACACAGGAAGTCCGAGTACTTAGCCGGAACCCTAGGATTCTTATCACTGCCTTTGAAACCACTTGACTATTCTTCGCTTAATTTGTGATTATTTACCTCAATGATTTATTATAGTTAGGGATATTTGCTAAGGAAGAAAAATATAACCTATAAATGGCTTCCAAGTCTAATAAATTTTTGTAACTCTCCAACTAGATAACTGATGAGTTTACTCGTCCACTCATTTATTCTTCTTTCTTTTCTTCTTCTTCTCCTTCTCCTGGATTAAAACATTTTTCACAGTTCTTCTAAAATCCTGAAGGCTCAAGAATGTAATATGCAAAATGTTTGTGCTTCTTGGAGATCAGTCACCTCCCCAGCGTCCTTGATGAAATACTTCTTATACTTTAGGATAGATCTCAAGTCATTTCAAAGATAAACGAAGCCATATGCTAGTGAAAGTGATGGGAACAGACTAATTCAGTAATAACAACTGCAATAAGGAAAGGAACACACCATACACTGAACTCAACTTCCGTTTGTGCAGAGGCAATTGGGGGTGGGGTGAAGGGGAAATGAAGAAGTAAGGAGGGAAAATACACCAGGGACTCAAGCAGTCAGGAGAAGGAAATTTGCAGAATGATAGAGGGAATGAGTCAAAGAGATTGGGCTTGACACTGGGGCTCATCTGAAGGAGACAAACTTGTCTCTTCATGGCAGGAGGCAGGAGTACAAATCAGAGCAAAGAGAACAAGCGTGAATGCTTTCTCCTTAAATATTCACCTTTCAAAGAGACAGCTGTTGGGTCCCTGAGAATTTAGTTCTGGGCTGGAGATTTAATGTCCAAGGAGAAGAGAAAGGATGTATAATTGCTCTAAAAGGCTTTCAGGCGTATCTGCAGGTTTGGGACTGGCACAAACAGCAAATTCTCCTAGGAGTTGAGCTTTCTCAGAGACAAGTCCATCTCAGGGTATAATTTGGACCATCAGAAACTACCCTGATGTTTGTCCTGGTCTCTCAGTCATGGGGGTTGGGGAGGTAAAACCATCTGTACTGAGAATTGGCAGTGTTCTATAGCCCAACATGGAGGCCCTCACTCTACAGAGGGGCTCAAAGCCCTGACTAGAGTTCTGTTGAGGATAATTTTTGTGAGGTGCCTCCTCTGGGAAGGCTTCCCAACCTCCATGCTAGCCATCACCTCCCCGGCCTCCTACGGCCCCCACATTCCTCCATCTGCCCTGGGAACACTAGATGGCCTCTGTCTCATGGTAACTGGGCCGTGATGGAACAGTACACCTTCTGGCTGTTAATTACAATCACATCCATGAAATCTCACTCTACCTCTGTCTGACTCCCATTGGTTGGCTGGTGCCCTTCTTGAGACAGTAGGGAGATATTTGGACTATTGTGTCTACCCCTACTGTGTGAGAGAAGTCTTGCTTTTTATTATAATTTGTTTGTCCCTACATAGTGAGCCCTGTCTCTAATCAATGCTTACATGAATGAATGAATGAATGAATGAATGAATGAATGGCACTATTATAGTCTAGGAATATAGTCAATGTGACAAATGGTAAATAAGTTTATGGTCCAAATACTTCAAGCCTCCCTAAGTCTGCCAATTGAGACACTCCATGAATTAATGAACTGTTAATTTCTGGAATTCTCTGTTTAATATGTTCAGTCTGTAGTTGACCTTGAGTAAAAGAAACCTGGGAGAGGGAAACTATAGGCTGGAGATTTATGGCGCTTCTCATAGATCCTGCCGATGGCCTCTGGTTCTCAGTGAGGCTATAGAAGTATTAAGAGAGCTCACTAGAAGAATGAATATTTCCTGAATAAATTGTACACACAGATATTCAAAGAATACACGATTACAGGAAGCCCTGAAGAGGCATGAGAAAAGGCCAGGTCAGGACCTGTGAGGAGGCTGCCAGTCTGCAATTAGGACACAGCAGAAAACTCCACAACAAAGATTGTCCTTGTCACCCATGTGTGACGTAAACCTATCTGTGGTGATGGCAGCCACCAATGGCACAGGAACAAAGTTAAGACCATGAGTGCTGAACAGCTTTCAGGGCCACAAAGTCCTTCTGCTCCCTGCTAATAGAGTCCAGGACAGTAAAAGAAAAACTCATTCTTTGAGCAGTAGAAAATTAACCAAATTGGGGCCCGGTAGATGGCTCAGTAGAATAAGTGCTTGCCTGGCAAGCACAAGTGCCTGAGTTCAATCCCTAGTTCTGAAAAAAAAAAAATTAGCCAAATTGAACACTGATGATGACTTAGAGTAATGACCATTGAGATGTGTAAGAAAAGCAGTGGACCAGACCAGGAACAGTTATTGATATTTCCTAGTTATATCTTACATTGTGTCTACTCTTAAGAGAAAATTTTAAACAATAAAAAATATATGCATGTATGCGATCAGCCCAATATTCCTTTCTTTCCCCTTCTACAAGTTACAGAGAGTCTGGCCTTCTCAACCGTGCCTCAATTCCTGTCGTAGGCTGTGTACTGCTTTGTTGGGTTCCCTCTATGCACTGAGGGTAGTTTAACTGCATCCCTGGTCTCTACCCATTAGATGTCAGGAGGACCACCGAATCATGAGAACCAGAAATGTCCCAAGTCCTCTCATGGGTGAGACGCTCTGTCCCTAGGTCATTGCGCCCCCACCAAGACCACACACCATAAGCACACAGCGAGCACCTTGTCCCCAGAGGAAATAGACTGCTACTTGAGTGTTGGCCACCAGGACCAGACTCAGCAGCTTTCTCAAGTAAGGCCGAAAGGCTCAGAGCTCCTGTTGCACAGAATCAGAGCAAGCGCAGCTCTAAAAGATGGATAAGGTATGCTCAACTCAGAGAGGGCCTACAGCAACGTCTCTAGGGAGACTTTACAAACTACACCTTGTGTGTCCTCGGTCCTCCCACCCCCAGAATCTGCAGAAATTCTGGCCCTCGGTCATGGTAGCCACCACCAACCTTGCAGAAAACAGCTCGTTCCAATCCCAAGTACTGTGAGATAGTCTAAGATCTCATGCACTCTTCTAAAAAGTTTAAAATTTGTTTCATAATTTTCTAATAAGAAAAGTAATATTTGTTGATTTTTTTTTAAAACTAGAAAATACCAAGATCTAGGAGGAAAAAAAAAATTTTTTTGTTTAAAGTACTAAATTTCCCGATAATCCCACTATTCCACTTTCAGCACAAGCTCCTTTCTTTCGGAGCATCTGTCCAGAGTTGCATCTTCATGAGCCTGCATTTCAGGGATTTGTAAGGGTGACGCAGTAATGTTGAGGCACCCAGAAGTCTGCGTCTTTCCAGCTTGCATCAAGGTGAGAAACTCGCTTACCTCAGCATGTAGGCCGTGGTGGGCAGCAGGACGGCGCAGCAGCCTGCCGCGGCCATGGCAGTGATGCCTGCGTCGCTTACCTCCTCCAGGTGGCTGACTGCACGGGCTCCCAGCTCTGCCCCAAGCTAAAAAGGACAGAAGAGGGAGGTTAGCCAGGACATTGCTTTTCCTACAAAAGGAGAGGCACTCTATTATTAAGATTTCTTGACAGCTACCTTCTTTATAAGCATAATCTTCCTGTGGGTTGAGGTATATAATGTGCATCCACTGGAAAGGAAGGTAGCTTGCACTTTTAAAACTAATCTTAAATATAAATACTTTCAAGCATTTTCTATATAATTTTGTTGTCATTGTTGTTGTTATTATTCCTTTTGTGGTACTGGAGATCAAACTCAGGACCTTGTGCTTGCCAGGCAGGCGCTTATGCTACTGAGCTATCTCCCTGGCCCCTACTTTCAGATATTTTCTGGTACAGAAAATTTTATGAATCTTACAGGTCAGAGTAGAACTTTGAGTGACATGGGTAATAAAATCTATGATGCCATCATAAAAGCACAATCAAGACAGGCGTTTCGTAATGCTTATCAGATACAAAAGTAAACTTTAAAGCAATCAGGTAGGAAAAATAGACTGAAAATGTGGGATGCTGTGAATGATTTTGAGACTATCAACCATCTTGACTTTCTTCCTGATGAAGAGCTGGGCTAACCCAAGAGGAAGTGACACTGTGGTGACATGGAAGCCCTGCTCTACAGTGGATCCCTTCTCAACTAGTTTTCACACACAAGCACAAAGTGCCCCAAGCTAAAAGTTGACCTGGGAAGCATCTGAAGGGCAGGAGAGGAGACTGGCACTTGGGGTCCTGATGGGGCCCGGGGGGGTTGCAAAACTCCAGCCAAGGCAGAGAAACCTTGAGCCTTCATCCACAGCTTGCTCAGGCCTGTACTTGGGGTTGGGCTCTGGGGACTCTGGTGGTCATGGGACAGATAATGCTGGGAGAGAGGGGGGAGACATGGCGTCCTTTCCTGACCTTGGAATCACCTTCTCTTTTCTGAACTTAATTTATTATGAATATCGACTTCTATTGATTTAATCTACCAGTCACTGTGTAGGACCTAAAGTATCGCTCTGACCACCCAGTTTGCATTCATCGACACTTAACATAAACAAGATCATCTGTACCCACAGGTGCTGTGCTGATGTCTAAGGACAGAGTTAGGCAAAGAAACAGTGCAAAATTCACTGTGTCCATGGTCCAGTAGGCATTGGGTGGGGATATGAACCCAGTGGGGTAAGGACAACGACAGCCAGTAACCTACTCCAGGGGGGCTGGAGAAGAGTCCCCAAAGAAGTAGAAGCTATGATGAAACTCAGAGGCCCTGGGCTCAATCCCAGCATCACAAAACATAAAAGAATCCAGTGTGTGTTTAGATTAGAGAATCAGCACACCCAAAGGCAAGAACCCTAGCACCAGCTCCCGTGCCTGGTTCATGATAGAGGCTGGAGGAGGTGCAGGGGCCTAAGAGAGGGGGAGGGAAGCAGAGAGGGAGGGGCAACCCTGGACACCAGGGAGAGTTTGAAATCTGTCCCCAAAGCAATGCTAAGCCTTGAAGTAGTTTTAAGCAGTGAAGGTAAAGGATATGACACACTGAAGGAATAGGTGAGAGGAGGGAATTACAGTGTAGACAGGATAGCAGGCATGAACAGTGACTGCAAGGACTCAGGCGAGACTGCATGGTGGGCTAAGGAGAGAGACATGGATCTGGCGGCTCTTAGGAGGAGAACCAGAGGCTCATGGTAACTGACTGAAATATGGAAGATGAGAGGCTGAGGGATCAAAATGATGATCACAGTTTTGAGTGGAGCAATAGATAGATGGCAATATTCACCAGGGCAGGGGACACAGGCCAAGGTTTGGACACGATATCAGGACGCCAAGTTGGAAGCGAATGGCTGAAATGCACACAGAGTGCCTGCAGCTCTGTTTAGGACCCACCAGTCACGGTTGATCAAGCTCTGGGCGTAGTGTCCACACTCACAACAGTAGAGGCTGCGTTTTATTCACCAGTGAGTTCTTATTACTACCTGGAGCAGCTGACATGTGAACAACTATGGAGAGGATGACTTTTAAATGGATCTGAGCAAGAATGCAGATTTGAAAGCCTCCCTGTGACTGAGAACAGTGTGTGCCACCAATAGTGCTTTGAAGTTGGCCATAAGAGCACCCAGAAGCTACAAGTGAGAATACTCTATGCTAGACTGGCTTTGCGTGCCAACCTAAACAGACTGCGACTTTAGTAAATGAGATCACAGAGGTACTTCTGGTTCCTTAATAATGCTAGTAGACAACAATAAAAAGACGAGGCTTCAGGGACAGCTCCGTGGGACAGCACACACTCAGCATGTGTGACGCCCTGGGTTCAACCTCCGCACCCAAAGAGAGTTAAGTTTCTACACTCACTCAGATCCATCTTCCCACTGTTCAAACAATTTTCCCCATGATCTTTCTAGAAGACCACTCCTAGCCATGAACAAATGGATGAAGTTCTCCATAGCCTGACCATGCAAGAATGAGTGTGGACAAAGAGCCAGAGCCAAGCACACCTCGGCGGCCCTCATGGGATGCAGCTCGTCACCGTGGAAGTTAATCTGCAGCCCCATCTCTTTTCCACTCTGGAGAATCCTTCTGGTGGAATCCAGGTCAAAGACGCCTTCCTCGCAGAACACATCTATGTTGTCAATGTGCATTTCCCCATTTCTGCCAAGTTCCTTCAGCTTTGGGAGGTGGTTACTGATGATGTCGTCAGCAGCTTCCAGGGCAGTTTTTCCTCTGATGGAAAATATACACATACATTTTTTTTTTTAAGGAAAAAGGGCAATTAGGCATTTGAAGAAGCTGAGAAACAGTGTAGGTAGATCATATCAAGCCTCCACAATATACAGAAAGAATCAAGCTAAAAAGTCAGAACTCTTAACCATTGGGCCATGCCTGCACAGTGTAAGTCTGAACATGATTTCTGTAGACAACCTATACGTGAAGACACAAATTGCTCAGCCATGCTGGCATGGCTGTGTTGCCTTCAGAGAGGTCACCAGGGGCACCTGACTGCAAAGCTTCCTCCCTGTATAAAGTCTCCTGATGAAGGATGCTTAGGGGATGTCCTGATGCTTTCCTCTAAGACAGCTGCAGTTCTCTTACAGGGGCCTGGCAATCCTTCTGTTCCTTCCTTCATGATGCTGTCTCAGACTCTGTGTCTCACCGTCAGGGCATAGGAGAGAGGACAGGAGGAGGGCTTGAAATGCTCTCTAAAACTCTGGAGTCATTACACCTCAGGAAGGGGCTGTGCTTTGAAAGTCTGATGGACACAGAGCTGTGCCTCTTGTTGGCTGCGCGATCTTGGGCATGCTGTCTAGCTGTGACAGGCTGCCATGAACTAGGCACTTTTTTGCTCACCCTCCTCTTCCGCTATGATGGCATGGCTTACCATGAACTGAACCTCCCAAACCATAGGCCAAACTAAACCTGACCCAGAAGCACTACTAATGCAAAGGGAAAGTCTCAAAAACATCACAGTAAAACAAAAATATTTGTTGTTTAGTAAAACATAGTGACCCTAGGGCTGGTGAGATAGCTCAAAGGACTAAGCGCCCGCTTAGGCAAGCTCAGGGAGCAGGGTTCGATCCCAGCACCACCTGCTGCACTGGCCCCACCCCCAGGCCTGCTGGACTAGCTACTGAGACCAATCATGGTGCTGCTTGCCTGTAATCCCAGCGCTGGGAAGGCTGAAAACAGGAGGATCACTACAAGTCCGAGCTCCTAACGAGACCATCTACCAAACACATTTTAAAAAAAGATAATGACCCTTCTTCAATCACTTAGAATAGGATTGATGTTTCTTGCATGGTGTTACTACAGTGGGTTTTTTTAAATGCTAATTCATGATCACAGGGAATTATTCAAGTTAGTATCAGTCATTTTAAATGACCCCTAGGAGGACATTTCTTTTCTAAAAGAACTTAAAACATCGCTTCTTTCATCAATAAAAGACCAATACAAATAATGCAGCTAACAAAGTTCCTTCCTGACACCTCGTGCGTGGATGACTGGCAACCGCAGCACAGCACCCTTCCTCCTGGTCCCCTCGTCGGAGCTCAGGGCTGCTGCAGCTCCAAGCCCCTACCCCATTACCTGGGCACCGCATGAGCCCCGCAGTAAGTGGCCGAGATCCCCACTGGCAGCTCCCGCCTTGCACGCTCAATCACTCGCAGCATCTTGAGCTCCTCCTTCAGGGCGAGGCCGTAGCCACTCTTGCACTCCACCAGCGTGGTGCCGGCCCTCAGCATGCACTGCAGCCGCTGCTGCAAGGAGCGGAACAGCTCTTCCTCCGAGGCCTGGCGGGTGCGCTCCACTGTGAAATTGATCCCCCCTCCAGCCTGGTGGATGTCCATGTACGTGGCTCCTGCCAACTGAACACATGGCTCAGGCAGGGCGGGTTGCAGGTGGCACAAAGAGGATATTTAAAGACTAAACACAGCCAGGAGCTGTGGTGGAATAGTCTGGCACTCTGGGAGGTTTAGGCGGGTGGATCACAAGTTCAAGCCCAGCCTGTGTAATTTAGCGACTTAGTGAGACCCCATCCCAAAAAATAAAAAATGAGTTGGGGATATGGCTCAGTGTGAAGGCACTGGGTTCTATCCCCAGTAGCCCGACATTAGATTGTGGGGTCCTCAGGAGGGGAATCTCAGGAGGACATTGAAGAGGCAGAAATGGAGGGGTGGTGGTTGGGCAGTTGGGGTCTCAGGATAGCAAAATTGAAAGCTGGTAGAGGAATATTTCAGTGTATTGATAAGCCAGTCTTTCCTGTGTCTTCACCCACCTCCATGAGAACCAGCTAAGTCTTTGCCCTCCCCGCATACCTGAGCATGTTTGATAAAGCGAGGGGCTTAGAGTACTTAGGGAACCCCACTGTACTCAGATTCCCACTGCAGAGGTCCAGGACGGTTTCCAGGCCTCAGAATTTAGGCACCAGACTCTGAAGCCTGTCCTTTGTCACTCGAGCAAACAGAGGCTCCTCTTGGGGCCCCACAGGCTCCAATCACTCTAGATGGCAAGTAGAGGCTGGGTCTCCAGGCCGGAGGCGTCAGAGGCCCTGCCGTCCTGGGCCGATCCCAGGACTTGTGTCCCTCAGTATAATGGCAGCATCAGACCACAAAACCGAGATTACTCTGGGCTCTGAAACTCTTGGTTTAAGAAAAGTAGTCTTTGAAAACGCTTCAGTTTGTTGAGAAACATTGATGCTATCTTTTAAAAAGGTGGGGTTTTCCATTTTTTGGAAATAATCCAACTTAGCTACTAGAATGAACATATTTTATTTTCTTTTAAAGATTGTGTAAATGGCTGCAACCAAAGTTTTAGGCATGGCTTTGGCTAACATGAGTTGCATATAGAACATGTTTTATGTTCCTCTGGGGAGAAAATAATAGAAGACATGTTTTCATGACTGGTGTTTTCTCAAGTTTGACCCCAAAGGATATTTATTTTCCAACTGTTTCTTAGAATTTTCAAATGCTACTATAGGTAGTGACTGGAATGAAGGGAGGACCAGAGAGTGGTCAGGTCACTCGGTTTGTTCTAAAAGCTGCGAACAATCAAGTACTAGTCTACTGAAAATGCTTCCTAGCCCTATGCCTCATATGAAGACTTGAGGCAGTTATAAGTAACTTAGGTTGGTTTTCACTTGCTTTTTATTCTCAGGAAGTAAAAATGTGTGGCAAAGGTCGCTAGCCTCCAACCTTTTAAGAAAAAGATTTTCTGCTTGATTTTGATTTGCCATTATTCATTGCAGTTACCTTCATCGCAAACTCGTGAACTCTTTCGCCAGCCCACACGGGATGTGTGTGTGCATCCACCAGACCTGAAATCAATGAGTCAAGTCACCTTAAAGTTGAGAAGCACAAGGCACGGGCTGGCCTGATAGCTCAGCGGACTAAAGTGCCTGCTTAGGCAGAGCGCAGTGGCCGGGGTTTGATTCCTGGTGTGCTGTGCCAGCCATGCCCCCTGGGGGTGCGCTGAGACTGCAATCGAGACTGGGTGTAGTGGCGCCTGCCTGTAATCCCAGCGCCTGGGAGGCTGAAAAGAGGAGAATCACTACCAGTCCATAGACCCTGAGGGAAGATTTTGATCTGTGAATTCCCCCTGTGCAGCTGTTCTAGAACATTCTAAAGAAGGAGGGTAATTCAACATGACAGTATCCCTTATGCCTACACAGTTCCTTTGATCAGTAAACCCTTATCTACCAAACAAACTTTTAATCCAAGTTGTTAAAACCATTCACTGAGCAAAACTAAGGACTATCATAATACAACTACCCCCAACTTTAAGAAGAAAAATAAGAAAATGAATCTATATTCAAGACAAAAATGTTTTAATTAAGGAAAATTATAAAGCACTCATGAGAAACTTTTGTTTATCCATATACAAATGAATGAAGTATGCCTTTGAGACGCATTTAAAATATTTTAGATTACTCATTAATGGCTCTGATTGGGCTAAATCAAAAATCCTAGTCCAATTTTTATCATATGCTCTTTTTTATACTATTTTATCCCGACTTGTTTTCTGGTTTTTATTCTCCAAAAACAGAATGCAGACCTCACAGGTATACTCAGGAGACATTTTTAAAATTTTAACAATTGTATATAAATTAATTTTATTAAAATGTGTGCATAATTGTATATAAAGCAATGTGTTTGTATAGAATTCAAAATTTGTGAGATTTATTTCAGATAATTACCTGCAGTCATTCTAGATAAATAAGGTAGGAGACAACGTTGATAAACTGATTTTGTTCTCAATTACTTGTCAAGATGTAGATGAATTGTCCTGAAATCTCTAGGTTGTTCCTGTGCAAATTTAGAGCATTTCTGGTATTAGAGATAGTATTTGCCCTTTCTGCTTTCTGTATACCATGGATTAAGACATTTATTTCATCTATCTCAACTGCTCTGTAGCCTAAACACAACAGAGGTCGTTTCTTTTCACCTCATGAGTGGGAGGAAATGGAGAGAATGAATGGATTTAATAACGAGCGTTCCTTGTATCTTCTTAGAAAAACTTGGACAAGATATTTCATCTCTAGCTTTCAGTTTTCTATTCTCTAACATGTAGACAATGATACCTACCTTAGGCGATAACTACAAGGATTCAACATGAAGTCATGTTTGTACACCAGCCAGACATTTAGTAGTAGTAATTCAAAACTTGGGTATTACAATCATGACCCGCTTAAGATAGCTGTTTCTTTTACACCGTACAGGCAACCACTAAAACTATATTCAAAGCTTTCTGAAACAGGTAAGTACCTGGTAGGATACATTTTCCAGAGCAGTCAATCCTTTCTTCAAAAGTTACTTCAGAAAATTGTTTTTGGATAACATCAGCAGGGCCAATTGCTTCTATAAACCCATCACTGAAGAAAAATGAAGAAATGGTTACTAAAGTTAGAGGAAATCTTGTGAGAATTCTGATTAATGACTTAACTTTTCAGGTGCCTTGGTGTTGCTCAACATTGCCTGTTCTCTTCTACAAGCTCAGTCTTTGAGAAAGTGAATCTAGCTATAGTGAAGACAAAATCAAACCACATGTGGCAGAAATTGCTAGTTGTTTCCTAAGATCATTGTTTCTTTTTCCTACTGTTCTAGAGAGCTAAGTTCTAGCTGGACACAAAACCACCCAGAATAAAGACATTTCCCAGTGTACAGCCATGTGATTAAGTTCTAGCAAATAGGACTGTTTTTATTCCTTATTTTCACTGTCTGGAATAGGAACACCATTACCAGACAAGGAGCCGCCATATTGAATCCTGGAGTAACTGTGTGAAAGTTGGCCGTGTACCACAGAGCAAGGGGGAGCTTGGATCCTGACAACTCCATGGAGATCAGCATTCAACCAGCCCCGCATCTACTTCTGTTTTTTTTTACACAAGAAAGAAATAGACTTCGACCTTATCTCAACCACTCTTAATTAGGGTCTTTGTCACTCACTGCAAATCAGTGTTTCCAAAATGAAGATGAGGGGTTATAACCCTGAGAGGTAGGAAGTGTTCTGCACAGCAGGTGGGGCTGAAGGGTCTGCAAATGAAACGAAGGTGGGTTGGGTAACCTAACAGAAGAGCAGAGGGACAGAAACTGGGTAAAAAGAGGCATGTCAGGAAAGAAGAGAAATATTAATTTCTCTCAGTAACTGTCCTTGGACCTAAAGCTTTGTCCCAGCATGATATGTAAGAACCCGCTAATGAATGAGAGAATAATTTGCTCTTAGAAGGGAGATACTCGTAGGGTTAATGTCTTTATAATACTCCTTACACAGAGATTGAGGCTGTTAGAGATTAGATTTATCTCTTTAGGTTAAATCACAAATAAACCATTCCTAAAACAGTGTCTGCTATGAACTTTTTTAAAAATGTATTTGGTTGTCACAGGATCTCACAATGCAGCTCTGACGCATAGTGATCCTCCTGTTTTCAGCTTCCCAATGCTGGGATTACAGACATGGGCCAATACACCCGCTCAGATTCTGTGGTCTTGGACTCTGTGGTTGGCCCAGCCTGCCCTGGGGGTGGGGCTGGCATGGCATGTGGTGCTGGGGATTGAACCAAGATTCCTGCGCTTGCCTAAGTTTGCCTAACCAGGCAGTTTAGTCTGCTGAGCTATCTTGCCAGCCCCTGCTATGAGCTCTTTACAAAGGTGTTATCAGACCATTTGCCCTATGGCTCCTAGCTGGTACTGCTACAAGCCAAAAGGGACACAGTTAAAAGGAGTCCTGGGAGAGCATTCGCCTCCATCTTTCCCATTCAGAGGTCAATCTCTAATCCCACTGGTTCTTTTCAGCACCAGATGCACTGCATTGTGGGTAGATTATTGAATTGGGCCAGATGAATACTGTAAGTGATAACTATATTTCAAAATTAAATTTTTCTATTCTACCCCTAAATGAGGGGCCAGGGAGATGGCTCAGTAGAGTAAGCGCTTCCCTGGCAAACACAAGGGCCTGAGTTCAATC
>NDGM011184507.1:0-14253 GCA_002564305.1 Octomys mimax | reverse complement strand
TGTACTTCGCCAAGCTTGTTCCATGTAGGTGCTTTAGACCACTGAGCCATCTCGCCAGCCCGATGATGAGGTTTAAACAAGATGATCTATGCATATAACTGAACACATATCTAAAACAGTCAAGGAACATTGGCTGTGATTTGTACTATTATTATATTATCACTTAGTAATTCACAGAGTATCAAATTCAACCATATGAATTCTAAAATAGTCCCTGAGCACTCTGTCCCCTCTCAGCACTGTGGGGTAGGTGTAGGAGAAACTTCTATTCTACAGAGACACCAGAGGTCCTCTGATGCTTTTCACCCATTTGCTTTGGTTGGAGCCCATAGATACTTCTTTCCTATGAAGGAAGAGACACTGTGGTGTCCTTACACAGGAAGTGCCTTCACACCGATGCCATGGAAGGTTCTGGCAAGGGCAGGCATCAATTGTGTGTTACAAGAGCCTTGTGCTGGAAGTATAATGCCCACTTTTGTTCTTCAGAATATTTCTGTTGATTAATTATTAATTTTAAGTTTATGAGTTTTATTATATTAAACAATGAATTTAAACAGGAAAAAAATCAAAAAAGTAATTTTTTAAATTTTTAATACTGAACATTAATAAAAAGTTAACATTTTTAACACTTTTGGTGTACAAAGTCTAAAAAATAGCAAAAGATATAAATTTCTTTCTGAATTACAATTAAAATACAAATATAACTCTACAGCAAAAATAACCTTTACTTATCACAGCTGAGGCAGTCTTCACACATGACAAAAGCAGGTTCTCTACACACACATTGCTCATGCTGACAGCACCTGCGCTTTGCTCTCTGGGCCTTTTTGTGGGACATTGTTGCCTTCACTGGTTTTCCTGGGTTTTTTTTTAGGAAGTTCCTATTATTTTAAGCAATGTTAATAGTAACATAAAATATCAAAATAAAGTATTAAATTCTTAATATGTATTGTGTGTTTAGAACAGGCATTTTCACATCTGCTGTTTTCTGGCTTAAAAAGACCTAAAAGATAATTCAGAAATAAATTCTTACATGAAATACAATGAAAATGCCAATAGAACTATGCACACAAAAAATAATCTGTGCCTGAGTTGTCACACCTATGGCAGTCTTCACGCATGACAACTACATGTTCCATTTTCTGTGTGGGCATCTCACTTCTGCTGACAGCATGCATGCTTCACTTTCCTTCCTGGTGTGGCAGGCCATTCTAGTCAGCTCTCTTCTAGCTTGTCAGCAACTTCCTACTATACTGTATAACATGCACTTATCTGAAAAATAAGAGGCTAATAAAATGAAATATCAAACATGAAATAACACCCTACTAATATTCCCATCATGGTGCTCTGTTGACAGCAGTACCAGTTTGCTTTTCTTTGCTATACATGAGCCCAACATTATAGCTTTCTGAAATCCAAAAATTAAACTATACAGTTTATGTTTTGAAATTGCACCATTTCATTGGGAATTTCTGCTTTGTTCTTGTATACAGTGACTACACTGGTCAACTTGTGCTCTATTAGCAAATATAACAAGTTTGTGCTTTATTATCAAGTGTAACATCAATTAGAAACTGGTGAATATCACATTCCAATTAGTTGGAGATGAGAGCAACAAGTGTTGGCAAGTGGTTTTGTCATCAACCTTGACACATTTTTTTCCTTTTGTTTGAGACAAGGTATTGCTTTATAGTTCAGTCTGGCCTTGAACTCACCATGTATCCCAGGCTGGCCTCAAACTGGTGGTGATCCTCCTGCCTCAGCCTTTCTTATGCTGGGATTATATGCATACACTGACCTACCTCAAAGAATTTTGAAGGAAACTAAAACTGCTCAGTGCCATTCATGTTCTGTATAACTCGAGCCCACATCCATCACTTCTCCATCAATGTTTTACATTCCTGTGATTATCATGAGAATGCGTGCTAACTATAGACCTGTGAATGCTTTCAATTCAGCTAGTAAGGTGTCATAGTAAATGCATTTTTGAGTATGACTAGGGGTGAATACAGAACGTTTTATATTCCACAACTTCTTGTAGCATTTCATTTGTTACAGATGATTCCCAACATTGAATGACAGTGCTGCCATTCTATCCAATAGCTTTCACCCCTGTCCACACTACATTTTTAGACCTAGTTATATTAGATCATTCTTTTTGGTTGGTTGGCCATTTGGCATTATTTTGACTAGTCAAATATGTATTCACATTGGTGTTTTCTCTGTCCTCTGAATCAAGGAGGCATTTCCACCCTGTGTCTGTATCTATTGATTCTTGCTCCATCACACTGTCACATGAGCTTTAGCTTGCATCGACACCATCAAAGTCATCATCATCATTGTCATCATCCTTGCATGAGTCACCTGATGATTCACTTTCAGCCTCCTCCAAAACTTCCAGATCTGGGGTGTGTGTGTGTGTGTGTGTGTGTGTGTGTGTGTGCATGCACGTGTGCCATTGTACTAAGTTTTGTTCCTGGTTTCCCTAGGTGCAGCTGCTTTTAGCCACATCCACATTCCAGTGTGGTACATGTCATATTTACTTAACACAAGAATGGGATGGGTCTATTTTACCCCTACATTGCCCAGAAAAACATACACAAACCTGTTACATGGAATATCACATGGGCAAAAACCTCACTTTGCACTTTTGCACGTGTCCACGTACCTTGCTATTCCTTGTACCAAGTGGCTAAACACAGAGATCACTTCCTGTTTCCACAGGCACAACTACTGAGGAGAAGCACAGCTGGCTGCAAACCTACAGTAGAAAACTATGGGATGTGTAACCCAGTGTAGTATCCCAATAGTAAAGTAAATCTCTGCAGCAAGGCATGAGAGACGGCTGCCTTCACTTGGTGATTCAGGTTACTTTCATGCATTTGCCCCTCGTGGTCCCAGATAACAGCCCTTGTGTCTTCTCCCAAAGAGGAAATTTGGGCGGAACTTACTGTGAACAGATCGTGTTTTTGAGTCTAAGGAAAGAAAATAATAGTCTCAGAAGGAAGAGACGAGCCGAGGATCCCTCCTAGTCCATCTCTTCATGTTTTGTGGTTTTGACTAAGAACCCCTTCTGATAGGAGGAACAAAGAATAAGAGTTTCTGAGTGTAGACTTGGCTGCTTCCTTCTCTTGTCCTGTACTTCCTCTCTCTGACACTAGCGATGTTATTAAAATATCTAGGAACTGTACAGCGTGCTTATCACAGGAGCAGAATCCAGAGAGCCTTGTGTGGCATCAGAGATAACCCCTTTCATCTCACAATCACAGGGTAGCCCTGGAATCCAACCAGGGTATGGGAGTGCTTGGTCACTTAACCACATATTTGAAACTATTTCATACTATTTAATAAATGGTATGGGTGAATTAGGGTGACTGGCAAAGGGTAGGCCCCCATCTATCACGGTTTCATTTCGCCCTGATTTGGGTTGCAGTTTATCTATGTAACTCTGCTTATCTGGTATGATTATGATGGCACACAAAACACTTTTCTGTTTAGGTTTTGTTTTTCACATCGTCAGATTATGGGTCACTTAGTAGGTTGTCTAAGCATCTTTAGCCAAGGTAAAGGAGGGGCTCCTACTGGATATGCTACACTGTGCTTTTAATAAACAGAACTTTCTAGACAAGGAGTAATTTTCATTCTTGAAAAATATGAACCTATTTAACAAACTCATTATGGGGGTAAGACAGTACACCAGGCTGAATCCTAAGATCGGGATTCCAACCCACTAGGGCCAGGAATAAGAGACCATTGGGAGATACTTTAGTTCAAGGCTTATAGGGGAGGTTAATGATAGTCCCATTAAAATTTGAATTTAGACTATGTGAAGAAAAGAAAAAAAACTAATCTCAGAAATGCTTGCACATAATATTGCTCAGCATTTTTATAACACTTTTGCTAGGATCAAGACAGAAATATAATTCTTTTCTTCCATTTTTGATGAGGCACTTGTTTCCCCTTCCACAGACAAAACTCCCTCTCATCTCCCTGAAGATGTGAGAAAATTAATACACCCATGGAACTGGCGCTGGTTGCTCCAGTGGCATAATAGCTGTGCTCTATGAAATTAATCCCTCTTTGCTCATTCTAGTTTATGCCTAGAAAATGTTATAGTCACATGACGAGGCAGAAATATATGCTGAGATGCTTATTTCATCAGATATCCCTTTTTGGAGAGCACTGGGATCAAACTTTCAATGGATACAAGATTTGTTGGCACAGGAGAAGGAGCAAAACTGAATTCTTCACTAAAACCTGTGATTTGTTTCACCTTTAACAAGAGGATAATTGCTTCTCTAATTATAATGGAGCTATTTCTCATAGGAGTTTAATTGGAAGAACAGGGCACAATGTTCAACTTATTGACCTAGTTGTACTTAAAACAGTTATCTTATTTATCAACATTTGCATCTGTAATTAGCAAGTGGGAAAATATGGGGTGAAGTGTAAAAGAATAGATTATTTGTGCTAAGTTTAGTTGTGATAAACAGGGAGCAGATTTTTTTTTAAAGCTGATGCTGTCATGGCAAAAAGCTGCTGGCACCATCAGCTAATCTCCTTCCAGCTGATTATTAATGTGTCTGTGGGCCCTCTGCGTCCCGAGAGCTGCTCGAGTTTTGCTGGCTTCCTTCATATCGGAACTTTGTGTGGATGGCTTTCCATGCAGGTGCATGGTCTCCTAAGTTAGGCTTGCTATTCTTTGCAGACAAAAGAGATTCAGAGAGAAAAGTTCGAATGCTAATTTGAAGGAGGACATTGCTTTTGGTGCCTAGTAAGGCCTGTTGGAGCTTTCTCCTGGCATAAGGGTAGTGACAAGCAGGAGTCCTAATGGTGATATGATGTAGGCCTTGAAAATCGTCTTCACAGATAGGATAAAATTTCCTGCTAGCAGTTCTTAGTCTTTGTAAATTACTATTTTCTACACAACTGCTTTACTATGATTACCCTTACTCTTCAGTCTGCCCCTAATACTTACAGAGCTCACCACAAACCCAGTTAATCTCGTAAATCAGAGGTCATAATAAAATTAACAATATCAACATCAACTTTCAAAAAAAAAAAAATAGGCCTTGTCTGATTTACAGATTTGGGGCTTGATTTCTACATATGTAATTTGGGGCTTGATTTCTACATATGGTTCACTCAAGACTATGGGGTTTTTTTTTATTATCAATTCACTGAATTTTGGATACTCTTGTGGTTGCAGAAAATAGAAGTCTGTAAAAGTCCCTAGAGGAGAGAAACAATAAAGAGTCCAAATTTAAAAAGAAGAAATTTTCATGTAGCTGTAAGTTAAGGGAAACAATGTCATATGACAGAGTGGTGGTTGTTGGGGTGGGGAGTCAGTTAAGAGTCAAGGAAAAAGCTGTATGAAGAGATGCTGTTTGAGCTAAGATCAAGAACCTGTTTTGAAAAGATCTGGGTTAGAACCTTCCAGGCAGGAGGAGTGGCAGGAACACCCCCAGCAGGAGCTGCTATAGCCAGGTGACTGCAGAGGCTGGGCATCTGAGACCCAGAGAACAATGGCAGCCTGGGAGGATATTAGTGAGCAACAGGCCCTCAGGGGTGTGGAGTCCCAGCCAAGGGTGTGAAAAGCCATTAAAGAATGGAGGAATTTCCATGACTTCATTTATTTTTACCTGTCTGTCTGTCTGTCTGTCTGTCTGTCTGTCTGTGTACCTTTACAAGATCATCCTGGCTGTCACATGGAAATTAGATGTTAGAAGTATGAGAATGCAAACAAGGCTACCATTTAAAAGGGGATCTTTCCATGATATAAGAAAGAGCAAATGGTTGTCTCTCCAAGGGGAAAAAATAGAAGAAGTGTGGAAACATAATGAAGTATAGACATATTCTGGTTTCCATGAAAATTAAAGACTCTGAAAGATGTATTTTAACGTGATTTTTCTGGATGAAGGGAAGATTTGGTCTTTCAGGAGAAAGTGAGTTCTCCCATGCTAAAGTGCAGCAGACTCACTGGCATGAGCTTTCGTTAGATGCACTAACTCCATTGGCCAGTAGATCGCAAATGTTTTCAAGTATAATCTGTCTTCCAGTGGCACAACAGGCAAAGGCAATGCCCACAGTCACAGGGTGGGAGGGTCTCTTATTTCAAGGGCTCTTCGTTCTTTTAAAACATTTATCATGTTTCTTTGACACGTGCTCTTAGTGTGGAATTTCTTTCAGTGGTTCTCCATTTGCTTACAGACACTACTTAATGGAAACCCATTATGGGTAGAAGACAGTTGTTATAGAGACCAAAAGACTGCAGTTTCTAAATACGGCAAACTTAGTAGTTGTTTCCTGAACACTTTTAATTGGTAAATAAGAAAAAAAGCTAATGATTACTTATCCTAAAATGCAAGTTAACAATAAAACTTGTTAAGAATTAAATATTGACCATGGATTTGTCAGGCTAATAGTCTTTATGTCCTGGAAAAGATAGCCTGCAGAGGACACCTCTGTGTAATATTGTCCCCTTGGAAGATATTGTTGCAGGAAGTGTGAAAAAAATGGTATTTTATTTTTATATTTTATAAAAATATTTTTAGAAATGTATTACAATAGAAGACCCATTGTCATTTACCCTCCTCATAATATTCCCTCTCAAGTTGCACACGTTTATCCCATCCTTGCTACTTTCTAGAGCAGTTCTGTCAGGACTCTTTCTTGAATGTATTTAGCTGTGCTCTAGTGGCTGCCTTGATTCCTGAATCAACTCAGAACATTTACCTTTTATGGTCATTTTGACTTTGGGGAACAGCTGGATGTCCTGATGCTAGCTCTCATAAATAAGGTAATGGGGACACACCATGATGTTTTTATGAGCCTGCCATTTCATTGGATAGTACTGAGCAGAGGCATTTATCATAGTTTTATTAACACCGAGTGGTGGATTAACAAATATTCAACTTGTAACACCCAGCTGTACTGTATCAGCATGGTTCTGGACATGGAGGGCCCAGCTGAGGAGTGTTGGCCCTCCAACAACATAAAAGCAGAACTAGAGGAGAAGATGCTGTGCTGTTAATTCTCCTGGAGAAGTTTGTCAACCTCATTTTCCTTATATGAACTCAACTGTTGCCATTGTGGGAGTAGCTCCGGTCCTTGCTATCGCTGAGGATGGCTACGATTCTTTTTGGGGGCCCACCAGTCCTTACCTTGAGTGCTGTTTTCTGGCTACAGTGCATATCCCTCAGCCTGGTGATAGTTCCTTCACTCCGTGGGTGAGACACTGTAGCTTCTACCACTGACCTTTGGGCCTTCCCAGTGCAGATCCTTGATACAGATGTACATGAGACGTTGTTGCGTGCTCTCGGCCTCCAACTGGTCTCCTGAGGACATTACCATGGATCTCCGGTGCTCCTTTGCTTTGGACTCTCTGGTGAATATCATAAAAGAATCCTATCAATGATGCACCTTGCATTAAATCTTTTCTCTTGCAAGCCCTCACTACAGCAACCACATAAAGACACGCATGAAAGAGGACTTCCAGAAGTGCTTCATAAAGTGGCAAGAGAGATGGGCTAAATGTGTTCAAGGCAAGGGCGACTATTGTGAGAGGGATAATGTCTTCTGGGTAATATATTTTAAATTTTTTAAACACTAACTTTTTGATCACCTTTTATACATTGTTCTACTTTAGAGTTTGGGCCTTTTAACTTCTTTATTCAGTCATTTGCTATTCATTCATCCATCTACATGCCTTTCTTCTTTGTGATCTCAGGTAAATTTTCAGATTGCAGGACAAGTTTGCCTCACAACATGGTCTGTGTATGCTCAGCTCTCAAGAGCAGTGAGCCAGACATATGTGCAATTAGGGGAGTCTTTCCCCAGCAGGAAAACGAATTCTCTTTCTTGGCAAATTTCTTCTCTTGCAGAAGCTACAACTGAGCAAAATGGCATGGTTGTTTCCACTGCTTTTTGCTGTTCTTTGACTTGTTTATCACAGTGGTCCAAAACTGTAATTTCAACTTGCTTGAAGACCAGTATTTTTTAAAGCATTAAAATAACTATAATTTTATAAACTTGATAAAAGATGCAAAGCATATTGTATAATTGTCAATAAAGAAGGAATGACTATTTCTTCTATTCTGGATCTCACGAGCATGTTGATGCACAGCCAAAAGAGCTTCCCTTTCTTGGTGAGAGAGGACACCCAGTGCAATTCTCCACAGTAAACGTGTCCTTGGTTATTTGAAGCACCTACAAAGGACATTCAGACATCTACTGCCAATGTGAAAAGCAAAGTAGAAAATAATATGAGGATTTCAGGCTCTGGAGTAGTTGGAGCCAAACCCTACCTATGAGATTATACTGAAGGCTTATTAGCTGTAGAGATCTTTCAGAACTGTGAGGCCTTGATCTTCAAGTTGTGGCCCATGGATGTTCTAAGTTTGCATGATATGTGAGCTTCCTGGGAGGAATCTCAGGCAGGGTGCCCAACCACTTAATCAGGTTCTACATTTCAGCAAGCTCATCAGAACCAGTCTGTACTACTGGGCCTCACACTTGCAGGCATATTGGAATTGCCTAAAAATGGCTAGGAAATACTGATGTGTATGTCCCATGCTAGAAATACTGATAACATGGACTGGCATGCAACCTGATCAATGATTTTTTTTTAAGTATTGCAGATTGAAACTAGAGCCTTCACCCTGAGCTACATCATAAATATTTTGCATTTTTTATTTGAATTTTTTGGGAGATGATACCATGAATCAAACTCAGGACCTTGTACTTGCCAGGTGGCTACTTGTGGCCCTGAGTTATATCACTGGCTTGTTTTTGTTTTTGTTTTTGTGCAGTACCAGGAATCAAATTCAGCACCTTGTGCTCGCCAAACAGGTGCGTAAGCCACCGAGCTATTTCCCCAGCCCTGGCTTGTATTTTTTATTTTGATATAAAGTCTTACTACATTGACCACAGTGGTCTCACACAACAGTCCTCCTAACTTAGCCTCCCAAACAGCTGAGCTTCCAGGTGTACACCTGTGTGCCCTGTGGCCCAAATCACTCTAAAATATAGCAAAATTTTAAAAGTTCTGACATAGCCAGATATGGTCATCTTGTAATCTCAACTTTCTAGAAGGCAGAGATGGGAGAATCTTGAGTTCAAGCTCAGCCTGAACAACATAGTAATAACCCATCTCAAAAAGAAAATTTTAAAAGAAACACTGCTCTAAATTGGCAAGGTTAAAACAAACTAGTACACAGAACCTTCGAGCTTGTCCCTCCCCCAGCAGCCAGTGAACCTGGCAGACTCAGAGGCTAGCTCCCCTCCTCTGAGAGGCTTGCCTGGCTGAGTGCGCATTTGATAATTGCCCCATAATTGCTTTTCCCATTTGTTTGATTAATGTACCCATATACAACGATCCATGGCCGAGCCTCCATTCTTGAGCTGTGTGCACACTCCACAACTAGTTGTGTCCTTTCTACCCCAGGATTGGGACTTGACAGCTTCAGTTTGGGACACGTTGAGTGACCTAGAAGATAGACGGAGATTATTCTAGCTAATGTTGCAAGACTCACTTTTCATCTTGTGCAGCATGTGGCAGTTTCCCTTGGTTAATTAGGACAAATGTGCCAATTATGTTAATGTTTCTCCCGATACCAATCATCGAATAATTAGACACAACACATCTGTCTTTCATGGGGGAGTATGCTAGGAAAAGAAAAGTGCAAGGTGCTTTGCTCTTTCTTATCGACATATATGATTAGCCATTCCTTAAGCAAATGCAAGGTTCTCAACTCTGTGTATAAGAAGGGTCAAGGGTGCCTGTACCTGGGAGAGAACTGGCATCTTCACATTGTCAGTGTGATCCTGACTGAAAACGAACTGTCTACAAAGAACTGCTGCCAAGAATTGCAGTGGACTTTTCTTCCTTTTTAACACAACAGAATGTTTACATTACGCCATTTGTAAAATGGAGATATAGAATGTGATTTATTTACCAGTACCAACAAATTAAATAAGTTTTTAATATGAAGTATTTAAAAATTCTCAGTGGGCCAGGGAGATAGCTCAGTAGAATAAGCACTTGCCTGGCAAGCACAGAGTCCTGAGTTCAATTCCCAGTACTGAAAAAAACAAAAACAACAACAACAAAAAAACACCTCTCAAAAACAATTTAGGGCCAGCCAGATAACTCAGCTGATTAGAGCTCCTGCTTAGGCAGAACACAGAGGCCTGGGTTTGATCCCCAGCCTGCCATGCCGGCCCTGCCCCTGGAGCACACTGAGAGGGCGACTAAGACTGGGTGTGGTGGTGTGTACTTGTAATCCCAGGGCTTAGGAGGCTGAAAACAGGAGAATCACTATGAGTTTGATCTACATAGTGAGACCATGTAGACCTTGTATTAAATACATTTTTTTAAAAAAGGTTCAGCTTTATTGATAGAAATTATAACACTGAAAGAAATCCCAGTATTCAGCCTGTAGTTATACTAAAGTTTATATGCAATCATGCATGAATCACCACTAGGTGATAATTTGTTTTCATTTCTATTTATATCCTTCCATATACAATGGTGCATTGGTTTACGAACTTAATTTGTTTTAGGTTTGGGGGAAGAAAAAAGCTATGTTTATGTTTGTGTGGGGAGATGGTTATTGTCATATTTGTCACCCAATGTGGAGTTTGTGAACAGAGGCAAAATTTTGATAAATGTTTTTGTTTGCAGACAGAAGCCTTTGTGAACCAAATTATTACTATACTTGAATTTCAGAGTCTTCCCATTAATGGAAGATTTATTTGATTGCTATTGCTGTTTTATTGACATTGCAGTCCATATTTAAATGACAAGGTTTTAGGGAGAGATGGAGTAGTACCCAAACTATTTCCTAATATAAGCAATGCCTCCACTTGTATGTTGATTCTAAAAGTGTGAAGAAAAATGTGCAAAATTAACACATTAATCTTCATGAAGGTGGTCAAAGCAAATTCTAATAATAAGGCTTTTGGCTTCATTTAGAATTTAAAGTATACTTTTCCTGCTAAATAGGGCACATACTCCTAGTGTTTAATATTCAACTATGCATTTTTAGCATCTAATGTTTCAACATTATCATTATGTTGTCTCTAAGGTGGTTTTGAATACATTGTCTTGATTGTTTTGCTAGAAGCAGTTGTAGTGAATATGACTAGAATGTCAGATTACAAATTCTTTTCCTTATTGTGACACTAATCTCTTTAAAAAATTATCCCAAGCAAACATGTAATCTATTTGGAAGTGGTTTGCTAATACTGGTGTCAGGCCCTAATACATGAATTATCCTGGAACATATTCCTGTTTCTCAGGGGATAGGAAAGAAGGATAAAGAACAGAAGAAGAAGTCATAGTAATTAATTTTTTTGTTTAAAAAATGTTACCATCCTGCCCAAAATAATTGTTCTTTGCTGGTTTCTTAAGAATAAAGTGTGGAGCCAGCCCAATACCTCAGCAGATTAAAATGCCTGCTTAGGTAGATGCAGAGGCCAGGGGTTTGATCCCCAGGCCTGCCATGCTGGCTCTGCCCTGGGGGTGAGCTGAGACAGCAATTGAGACTGGGTGTGGTGGTTTGTGCTTATAATCCCAGCACTTGGGAGGCTGTAAACAGAAGGATCACTATGAGTCAGATCTATGTAGTAAGACACTCTAGACCCTGTACTAAATATATACACACACAAAAAAAACCCCAAGAATAAAGTATGAATATAGTTACACTTCAACAACTTTTTAAAAAAGAGAATAAAAAATAATAAACCATTAGAAATGATACAGAATTCCACTAAACAAAATAATAGGAATTCAGCAGTGTTTGTTATATTGTGTAATGTTGTCTTCAAAGTAGTTGTTTAGATTACCAGATACAAGCATGAAAAATTGGTCAAAAAAGTTATAAGAAATTCAAAGGGAGAAGAAAAAAAAATTATGCATAACTGCTTCTTTCAATAGATCAAAAGAAATCAGCAGTACAGTTATCCAATCTATCTTGCACATGTGTGGATAGATAGATAGATAGACAGATCTTTTCACTTCCTTTTTTCTTTCTTTTGTCCTTTTCCTCATCCTAGTTGTTCTTTCTCTTTGAACAGATTCTTTCCCTTTTAAAGAAAAGATTTTTTCCCTTTCACAGTATCTATTGTACCTTTCAGATTTTATTTGCTCTTCTAAGTTTTTACACTAGTGAGACAATATGATGTTTACACATTTTAGTCTGATTTATTTCACTTATGAGAATGGTCTTTAGTTGCATCCATTTACCTTTAAAAGCATTGAGTTTACCTTTTTTACAACTGAGTAATACTCTATTATATAAAAATACCGCATCTTTTTTATTCATTCCTCAATTGATGGGTTGTTTCCAAGATCTAGCTATGACAAATTCTGCTGCTATAAACATGGGTACATATATATCACTGTGCTGTGATGTTTCAGTTCTTCTGGGGAGAAAATACTCAGAAGGATAATAGCTGGGGTGAATGGGACATCTAATCTTAGTTTTTTAGTTTTTTTTTTTTTTTCTACACTTAGGACAGGGTCTACAGGATCTCACTAAGTAGATCAGACTCATAGTGATTCTCCTGTTGTCAGCCACCCAAGTGCTGGGATTACAGGTGTGTGCCACCACACCCAGTCTCAGTTGTGTCTCAGCATACCCTGTGGGTGGGGCTGGCATGGCATACTGAGGATCAAACCCTAGCTGCTGCACTCTGTCTAAGCAGGTGCTTTAGTCCACTGAGCTATCAGCCCAGCCCTTAAACTTAGTTTTTTGAGTGATTTCCACATGGACTTCCACAGTAGTTTTAGCAGTTTACAATGCCACCAACAGTGGAGTAGTGTTCCTTTTTCCCCCAGCCCCTCCAGCATGTCATTGTTTGACTTCTTGATGTTAGTCATTCTTTCTAGGGTGAGATGGAATTTCAGTGTTGTTTTAATTTGCATTTCTCAAGTGACAAATGATGTTGAACATTTTTTTCATGTTTTTATTTGCCACTTGTATTTCTTTATCTGAGAAGTATGTATTCATCTCAGATGCCCATTTTTGGATTGGGTCTTTGAATTTGGGGGCCTAATTTTAATTTTTTATTGTTCTAGAGAGAAGTTCTTTGTCTGAGTGACAGTTAGCTAATTTTTTTTTCCCAATTCACGGGTTTTTCTTTTACTCTTTTGGTTATTTCTTTTGACATGTAGAAACTTTTCAAAAACATGAGATAACAGTTGTTGATTCCTTGAAGTATTTCCCATGCAGTTGGTTTTTGTTCATGA
The DNA here is from genome assembly GCA_002564305.1 of Octomys mimax. Classification (NCBI taxonomy): domain Eukaryota; kingdom Metazoa; phylum Chordata; class Mammalia; order Rodentia; family Octodontidae; genus Octomys; species Octomys mimax. Next base: position 1,001 of record NDGM011184507.1, on the reverse strand, counting down.
ACTCTATCTATCTCTGTGTCTTTAAGATTTCTAACTAATTTCTCCTCTGGTAGATTTAGTGTTTCTGTTTTAATATTTAAATCTTTGATCCATTTTGACCTTAGCTTAGTGCAGGGTGATAAATACGGGTCTAGTTTTAGTCTTTTCCATGTGGAAAGCCAGTTTTTGCAGCATCATTTGTTAGAGTCTTCCAGTGATCTTGTTTTGCCCCACTGTCAAATATAAGGTGACTGAGTGTGTATGTAGTCGTGTCTGCATCTTTCAAATGATGAAAAATTACTAGAAATAATGTATATAAATCAGTCCTCTTTTTTGTATACTCTTTCATATAATGGAATTGGGAGTTTTGGAACCTTTTAAGAAGCCTAGATTTTATGATTTCAATGAGAAAGATGGAACCCAGTGAGCAAAGGTGAAAAAATAAGTATGGGGAATCAAGATTAGACTGAGGATTATGATATGTCACATAATTCATAATGAGGTAGAAATAGGTAATCCAGTGAGAATGTTTAATACATTTTATTCCATCTTTGCTGATGGTATAAATAAAACTTAAGCTGGAGAATAAAGTACTGGGGGAGAAGTAATGGAAAGTCTTTGAAATATGAGGGTTGTTGAATGCTGGAGTAGCCTGAGCCATTGAAAAATGATCTCCTTGCTTTGCTGAAAAACTTCTCTGTGCTTGACAGTACTTACACAGTCAATAGTTCTGACTTTCATAAAATAGCAGCAACAGTGAAACTGTAAAACCATGCATCTAGGAGCCATAAAACTGTTGTTCCTTAAATCACACCACACACAGGTAATAATGGCAGTTTTATATACCTTTTCTGGGAACATACAATATAGAGTCACTATGTTTCAGTCCTGGAATTCATAATTGAATCCATAATCACTTACCTTCACTAATAAAATTGTGTTAGTAGTTTAAGAATCCTGTGCCAGGGGCTGGCGAGATGGCTCAGTGGTCTAAAGCACCTACTTGGAACAAGCTTGGCAAA
>NDGM011184506.1:0-13225 GCA_002564305.1 Octomys mimax | reverse complement strand
CCAATTTGATTTGAAACTGTCTCATTGCTATTTGTTTATCAATAAAATTATGGGAAAAAAAGGCTCTGAATCCTACTGATTTAGCTGCATTTAAATCACAAAAAAATGACATTGCTTTTTCAATAAATAAAACAAAAAGGTAGAGAAGAGCAAACCTATAGTTTGAAAGAAACTTAAGGAATATAATAGTCAATTGTAGTATATGAATCTTGTGGGGAACCTGAATCAAATAGAATTTCAAAACAGAAAACAAACCAGAGATCGAGCTCCCGAGCCTGCTGTGCTGGCCCCGCCCCAGGGCACACTGAGCCAGCAATTGACAATTGAGACTGGGTGTGGTGGCACATGCCTGTAATTCCAGCTCTTGGGAGGCTGTAAACAGGTGCATCACTACAAGTCTGATCTAGTGAGACCCTGAAGGCCCTTCCCTAAAGCAAGCAAACAAACAAACTAACACACAAACAATTATCAGAGAACATCAAACACTAATGTTACAAGACACTTATCTTAACTTTGTTATGTACAAGGATATTGTATTGTACTTTCTTCTAAATTTATTTTTATAGTTTTATTAAGATATAATTCATGTGCCAAACAATTCACCTGTTTGAACATGTTCAATTTGATGATTTTTTTGTATATCCACAATTATGTAATCTTAACCACAATTTTAGAATGTCTTCTCACCCCAAAAACAAATCCTGTGTCCTTTAGCTATCGTCCTTTACTACCCCATCCAAATATATCCCATCCTTGTCAATCTAGGTGAACACAAATCTAGTTTCAATCTCTATAGACTTACCTATTATAATCATAATTTATAAAAATGAAATAATGCAATATGTGGTCCTTTGTGGTTGTAGCTTCAATGTTTTCAAAGTTCATCCATATGGTAGCATGTATCATGCTTCATTCCTTTGTGTGTGTGTCATTTTGAGACAGGGTTTCACTATGTAATTCCAGTTGGCCTGGAACTCAGCTTGTGGTCCAGGCTGGCCTTGAACTCTCAGTGATCCATTCACCAATTCATGGACCTTTGGTTTGTTTTTGCTTTTTGACTGTCATGAATGATGCTGCATGAACATTCCTATACAAGTTTTTGTGTGAACTTAAAATTAGTTTCTCTTATATATACCTAGGAGTAGAATTGCTAGGTTTCAGGATAAGTCTATGTTTAGCTTTTTGAAGGAATATTATCTAAAAGAGCTGTAGAATTTTACATTCTCACTAGTAGTGCAGAGTGGTTCCAGTTTCTCCACATCTGGACAGTGCTTACCTTCTTGTTGTCAGTCTGTCTTCCTGTGTACGTTCCTTCTCTTTATATAAGGGTCAGGCTGAATTAAGGGCCTGTTCACATTACTAATTGCATCCACAGTGACCCTATTTCCAAATAAAAGTTCACATTTTCAGCTTCTAGGGGTTAGGACTTAGCATTTTTTTTTGGAAAATACAATTCAACCCAAACATACAGTCTCAGTGGATGTAAAATGGTATTTAACTGTAGCTTGTATTAACATTTCCTTGATGATTAATGATGATGATCATCTTTTGATGTACTTATTGACTGTTTGCATATCCCCTTAGTGGACAGGTCTATTCAGATATTTTCCTAGTTTTTAATTAGTTGATTTGTCTTTGCATTATTAAATAATGTGTTTTTTATATGGTCTGAGTACAACTGTTTTGTCAGATATATGAGCTGCAAAAAATATTCTCATATTCTTTGCTTTACATTTTACTGTCTTTGTGTTTGTTAAGAGGAAAACTTTATTTTATTTTTAAATTTAAAAATAGGGAAAAGGGTCTATAACTCAGTGGCAGAGTATCCCTGAATTCAATACCCAGCACTACGACTGTAGAGAGCAAAAATTTTAATTTTCAGTGATATCAAGCTTAGCTTCTATCGTTGCTTGTGCTTTTGGTACCATATTGAAGAAACTGTTGCCTAATTTAAGATAACAATAAATTTGTGCCTATGTGTTCTTTGAAGAGTTTTATAGTTTTAGGTCTTACACATACTGCCTGATTCATATTGAGTTAATTTTTACCTATGATGAGGGGCAGATCTAAATTCATGCTTCATTTATTTTTTGAACATATCTACTTGTCCCAGCACCATTTGTTAAAAGACTATTCTTTCCTTGTTGAAATGTGTTGACACTTTTGTTGAAAATCAATCTACTGTAAATGTAAGGATTTTTTTTCTGCACTTTCAATTATGACTCACTGATGTATTTATCTAACCTTATGTCACTACCACACTGCCTTAAGTACTCTATTATAGTTTTATACTAAGTTTTGAGGTCAAAGAAGTAAGAGTCCTCAGGCTTTGTTCTTCTTCATGTAGACTTTGATAGTTATTCTGATTTTTTAAAAAAGTTTCATATGAATTTTAGGTTTAGTGTCTTTAGTTTATATGACTGAAAAGCAAGCTGGCATTTTGATAGGGATTGTGTTGAATTTATAAATCCTTTGGAAAATAATGCTATCATAAACGTATTAAGTCTTTCAAACCATGCATACAACATGTTATATTATTGTCCTAAGGCTACCATAGCATGTTCCATAATTTGTATGTTAGGGATAACAGAAATTTATTTTCTCATTGTTCTCAAGGGAGATTCAAAAATCAAAATGTTAGTAAGTTGGTTTCTTGTGAGTATACTGAAAAAAAATCTGTTACATACCTGTCTTCTAGTCAGAGGTTGATGGCATTTTGACTTAGAGGTGAATCACTTCAATCTCTGCCTTTATTTTTATGTAGTGTTCTGCCTGCCTCTGTGCCCAAACTTCCCCTTCATGTCTTTATATAAGGATACCAGTCATTGGATAAGAAAACACCCTACTTCAACATTACTGCAGTTTATTTTGATTACATTTGCAAAGACTATTTTAAGATACAGACATAGGAGACCTGTGAGAAGATGGCAGACTGGTAAGCAGCAGAGAAAGAGCCTCTTTGACATATAGTATCTAGACCCTGAAATATAGCAATGTGAGGAATAGAAGGAGGAAAGTGTGTCCTCTGAACCCAGGAAGGAAATGAAACAAGAATTGAAGACCACAGGGAAAGTGGGAAGAGAGAAACCCCAATGAAGGAGTTGGCCAGTAGTGCCATCTCCCTGACTCCCTGACTTACTGCATGAGAGGAGCAGTTCAAACCTGCCAACACACAGTGACTTCTGGCAATCCCAGTGGCCTCCACAGAGAGATGCAGCAATGCAGTGGAACTGTGGATGCCATGGACTACACTGGCTAGTGAGTGGCATGGATTAAGCCATCATGCAGGAGGGGGTGATTGGCCAGGAGCCATCTTGGGGCCAGTGGAGCATGGAACTTAGAACACCTGTGGCTTCATGCAGAGTTCAGGCCTGCAGAAGATATGCTGATAGCTGCAGGCTGAATAGTCTAGTTCCATTTTCTCAGCATAGAAGTTCAGCCTTACTGAGAGTATCCACTACCCTGGCATAAAGCTATTTATGGCTTGCTAGAGTGAATCAACGTGGATCTGGACTGTGGTCTTCACATGTTGTTTACCAGGGACAGTAGAGACAAACCTGGAAGTGGACATTATTTTTCCACTCTCTCTTTTTTTTCTCTCTCTCTCTTTCGTTGGTTGATCTTGTTCTTATCTGAGTGTGAACATGGTTTCTAGTTTTTTGTTCTGTTTTGTTTTGTTTTTCAGAAGCAGGGATTGAACTCAGGCCCTTACACTTGCCAGGGAAGCACTTATTCCACTGAGCCATCTCCTTGGCGCTTAGTGTTTTTTTTTTTTGTGGTTGTTGTTCTGTTCTTCCTTTTATTTCTTCCTTCTCTCTTTCTTGCCTGTCTTCTGCACCAGTTTCCCAAGGTTTGCATGATCCTTCTTTGTCCTCCAGCCTTGCTTCCAATCTCCTTTACCTTTTTCTCTATTTTCCCCCAACCCCTTTTAGCCCTTGCCTGGCATACTGAGGACTTATTTACTACATACACTTTTTTTTTTTTGTTTGGTTGGGATTTTGTTATATGACCACAAATCTAGTTCATATAGTTAAATGTGGCAAACTAGTGGTTGCCTCAGTTTGTCATTTTTCTAGGGTGTGTTTGATGCTGTAATTATTGCTGGTTGTACCACTTTAGCCAACATGAAATAATAGTTCTGACCAGCTATTCTTCCTGGTATACAACACTAAGATTGCCTAAAGGTCATGGAAAATAGTGTGAGCAAATGCAAGGGCTGGGCCAAGTGGACAGCAGCTTCTCATCCCCAGTAGACTGAAGAGAATCTTGCAATAGACTCAAAACCCAAAATCCAGCTACACATGGAAGACATCTCTAGAAATAGTCATTTCCTAAGTGTTCTACATATTAGTAGTAAAACTACCAACCATAGTAAATTTACAAGCATCAATGTAGGAATTAAACTTAAAAAAAGAGGAGAAAAAGCCAAATGTGTTGATACACCTACCATCCCAGCACTCAGGAAACTGAGGCAGCAGGATTGCCATGAGTTCAAGGCCAGCCTCAACTACAGAGTGAATTCAAGGCCAGCCTTAACTACACAATGACACCCTGTCTCAAAAAAAAAAAAAAAAAAAAAAAGCCTAGAAAAAAAGAAATAAAGAAAGAAAATGAGAAGACATTTAAACAAGATGCAATCCCAGACATTCAGTTCACCAAAGGCAAACCCAGGGACAGTGAACAGTGAAGTGGGGCAATCAGAAAGCTACTCAGCTGGCCCCTTTGAATTGGTAGCAACAAAGCAAATATATGAGGCTCTAAAAAAAATCAAATCAGAAATAATTTCTCAGATATTACAGAGATGGTGACCATAATGAAAAACATGCTCAGTGATTCTAGAGCAAACACAGATTAGAAAAAAAAATAGAAGAGATTAGGAAAATAATGGAAACTATAAATGCCCAACATATGAAATGGAACCCATAAAACAGATTAAACAGATATTCAGGAGATTAAAAATTTCATTGAAAGTATCCACAGCAGAATAGTTTCATGACAACTCCTTAAAAATTCCTATCACTTACATGTTGTGAAGGATATTCTAGAAAGGACTACAACTCCATGAATCTCAACAGAATGAATTCAACAGGCAAGGCAAGCAATTAAACAGAGAACAAAAAAGGGACCAACAACAGGAAAATAACATGACCAAGATAAGTTTGTACATTAATATTATGGTCCCAATTCACTAATCAAAAGAAACAAACTGGCAGACTGGATCCAGAAACAAGATCCAACACTATGCTACATATAAGAAATACATTTAATTCAAAAATAAATTCATAAAGTGAAAGTCCAAGGATGAAAAATAATATTCAATGTGACAGAAAACTGGAAAAATAACAGGGATAAATATAATAGGGATAACTATTCTCTTTGCAGACAAAGTGGATTTTAAACCAAGACTGATGAAGAAAAGAAGGTCATTACATTACATCCTTGTAAATGGAATAATCCAAGAGGAATAAATAATAACCATAAATATGTATGAAACCAATACTAATGCATCTAACTATATAAACAAATATTAACAAATTTTAAAAATTAAATTAGCACCAATATAATTGTATTGAGGAAATCTCAGTACACCACTGTCACAGATAGATCATCTAGACAAACAATTAACAATGAAATATTAGAACTGAGCCTAAGTTTTGAACAAATGGAAGAGTATTCCAGCCCACAACATCAGAATACACATTTTTCTCAGTTGCACATGGAACATTCTCCAAAATAGACCACATACTAGCTATTAGAAAGTACTTAAGTAAATGCAAAGGAATTGAAACTATCCTTTGCATATTATCAGGCCATAGTGCAATGAAATTGGAAATCAATAGTAAAAGAAACCACAAGAACATTCATACACATGTGGAAATTAAATAACACCCTCCTCACAACCAATGGGTCACAGATGAAATTAAATAAGAAATAGACTGTTTCTACAACTAAATGATAATACCAATACAACATTCCAGGACTTATGGGATGAAATGAAAGTAATGCTAAAAAAAAAAAAAGAAAAAGAAAGTAATGCTAAGAGAGAAATTTTTAGCAGTGAATACCCATATCAGGAAAATAGAGTGAGCTCAAATAAACAATTTAATGTTTGTGATAGATTGACTGATGGTCAACTTGTAACACCCAACTTGTAACACTGAACTGAGTCAATGTGGTGCTGGGTGTCGATGACCTTCCTGAAGACTGTTTGTAATAGCATAAAAAGAGAACAGCAAGGGAAGATCGTGTTCTTTTGATTCTCTTGGAGAAATTTGTCACACTGGTTTTCCTGATATGACTTAGCTGTTCTCATTGTTGGAGTTTGGGTCCTTACTGTCACTGAGGATGGATATGGTTCTCTTCAGGGGAGCTCTGATCCTTACCTTGAGCATTCCTTTCTGTCTCCACTGCAGATCCTTTAGCCTGCTTGTACAGAACCTCCATCCTGCTGATGCAGACTTTCTAGCTTCCTCCACAGACCTTTGTCCTTAGCAGTGCAGATCTTGATAGAGTCTTAGTCTTGCATGAGACATTGTCCTGTGCTCTAGGCCTCCAGCTATACTCATAGAGGATATTGTCATGTGATCCAGGTGTTCAGTAGGACTCATGTAGGACATTGCTGCAGGATCCATGCCCTCAGCTGGATTCATGTTGAACCTCAGACTTCTAGGAAAAGAAAAGCAGGTCAAAACTAAAGTTCATACAAGGGAGGAAATTATTAAGATTAGAGCAGAAATTAATATAATGGAGACTAAGAAAAAAATACAAAGAATCCATGAATTGAAGATTTGGTTCTTTGAAAGATTAAGTAAAATTGACAAGCCCTTCACCAATCTTATCCAAAGAAAAGGAAGAAAAAGACTCAAATCCATGCTATTAGGAATGAAAAGGGTAAAAGCACAATGCATTCTGCAGAAATCCAGAAGATCATCTACTTTGAGAACCTGTGTTTCAATAATTTGGAAAACACAGAAAGAATGGACAGATTCGTAGATATGTATGAATTAGCAAACCTGAAACAAGATACAAAAATTCTAAATAAACCAATATTACTTAGTGAAGTTAAAGATGCAATTAAAAGACTACCAACAAATAAAAGCCCAGGCTCTGATGGATTAGCTGCTGAATTCTACAAAAAATTTAGAACAGACCTATTACCACTACTTCTCAAACTCTTTCTTTCATAAAATTGAAAGGGAAGCAATACTTCCAAATTCATTCCTGGAAGCAAGTATGACTCTGATACCAAAACCAGAGAAGTACCCAACTAGAAAGGTAGCTATAGGCCAATTTCTCTAATGAACATAGATACAAAAATCCTCAGTACGATACTGGCAAACAGAATTCAGCAAGTCATCATGAAGATTATATACCATGATCAAGTAGGATTCATCCCAGGAATTCAGAGATGGTCCAACATATGCAAATCAATAAATGTAAGATACCATATTGACAGAGCCAAAGGCAAAAACCATATGATCTTATCAATAGAGGCAGAAGAATCTTTTGACAAAGTCCAATGTCTGTTCATGATAAAGACTCCACAGAAAATTGGAATAGATGATCTTTATCTCAATCTGATAAAAGTCAACTATGACAAATCAACAGCTAATATCTCACTGACTGGATTAGAAACTGAAAGCTTGCACTCTAAAATCAGGAACAAAACAAGGATGTCAACTCTTGCCTCTTTTATTCAATGTAGTGCTGGAAACTTTAGCCAGAGCAATTAGATCAAAGAAGGAAATAAAAGAATAATGATAGGAAAGGAAGAACTTAAATTATCATTATTTGTGGATGACACAATACATAGATGACTCCAAAATACTTCACCAAAAGACTACTAGATTTATTATTTTTTTTAATTTATGTATTTGGTATAGGATCTCACTACACAGCTCAGACTCACTGTCATCTTCCTGTTTTCAGTCTCCCCAGTGCTGAGATTACAGGCATGCACCACTACAGCTGGACTCAGTGACAACTCCAGGAGCCTGGAGGCAGGTCAGGCATGGCATGTGGTGCTGGAGATTGAACCCTGGTCCCTGTGCATGCTTAAGCAGGCACTTAGTCTACTGAGCTATCTTGCTGGCCCCAGACTGCTAGATTTAATAGCCAAATTCAATAGTATAGCTGGATACAAATCTAACACCCAAAATCAATAGCATTCCTGTACATGAATAACAAATTTACTGAGAGAAATTAGGGAAACAACATCTTTCAAAATAGCATCCAGAAATATTAAATACATAAGAATCTACTGAAGGAAGTAAAAGACCTCTACATTGAAAACTACAGCACTCTGTAAAAGGAGATTGAAGAAGATATCAGAAAATAGAAAAATATCCCCCCCCCCTTTTTTGGATAGGAAGAACCAATTTAGTGAAAATTGTTATACAGATTTAATGAACATCAGATCAAAATTCCAACAGCTTATGTCACAGAACTGGAGAAAACTATCTTAAAGTTCATTTGGAACCAGAAGAGACCTAAAATTGCAAAGGTAATTCTGGGCTACAAAAGCAAGGCAGGGGCTATCACAATCCCTAGCTTGAAATTATACTACAGAGGTACTGTGATAAAAATGGTGTGGTACTGGCCAAAAAAAAAAAAAAAAGACCCGAGGGTCAGTGGAACAGATACAGAAATAATTCCATACATACTTAGCCATCTTATCTTTAACAAAGGTGTCAGACACATTCACTGGAAGAAATGTAATCTGTTTAATAAATGGTGTGTGTGGGGGGGAACAGGCTGTCCACATGCCTGTGATTAAAGCTAGATGCATATCTTTCACTATGTACTAAACTAAAATCAAAATGGATCCAAGATCTAAATATTCAAGCAAAAACACTAAGTCTGTTTGAAGAAAGAATAGGTAGAACTCTTGAAGACACTGGTGTAGGCAAACACTTCATGAACAAAACTCCATTAACTCAAGGACTATCACAAAAGAATCAACAGCTGGAACTCATCTTACTAAAGAGCTTCTACACAGCAAGAGAAACCAGCAGAGTGAAGGAACAGCCCACAGTGTGTGAAAAAATTTTTGCCAGCTGTTCTTCAGACAAAGGACTATTATCTAAGAGATATAAAGAACTCAAAAAGAAAATCACATGTCCCAATTTAAAGACCTAATCCAAAAATGGGCATCCAAGATGAATATACACTTCTCAGATGATGTACAAACAGCAAATAAATATATGAAGAAATGTGCAACATCAGTGGTCCTTTGAGAGATGCAAATTAAAACAATGCTGAGATTCTATCTCACCCTAGAAGGATGGCTATTAAGAAATCAAACCAATAACAGATGTTGATAGGGCTGTAGGCAAGAAGGAACACTTTTTCACTGTTGATGGGAATGTAGACTGGTTCACCCACTATGGAAATCGTTATGGAGATTCCTCAAACGGCTAGTACTAGAAGTGTCTATTCCCCTCTGGGGTATCTTCCTGAAAGAATTCAAAGCATCAGACCACAGCAATCTATGCACACCCACGTTTATAGGGGCACAATTTGTAATATCCAATTCTTGGAGATAGCCCAAGTGCTTATTAACTGGTGAATGGATAAAAATGTGATTTTTTTTTAATACAACACAGTTCTCCTCTGCCATAAGAAAGGATAAGCTTGAGACATTTCTAGGTAAATGGATGCACCTTGAGACCATAACCTTAAGTAAAATAAATTGAACACACATGTTGAAATACCACATTGTTTTTCTGGTTGAAAAGTCAAAAGTTTAAATATGGACCAAAATGTTTACTAGGTATTGTAAAATATTAAGAAATGTTAAAATAGGAAAGAGAGCATAGGAAGAGGAGAGGAATAGGGGAAGCAGAAGAAGGGAGGGAACAAAGAAAGGGGGAGGGGGAAGGAAATTTTTTTTTAAATATGAGAAAAGATAAAAATGAAATCAATGCTTTCATAAAAGGGCAGGGGAGGAGGGAGCATAGGGAAAAGGGGAAAAAAAAGAATCAAGTTATGCCATGTACAGGGACAAATTCCCTACAATGAATGTGATCTTTATATATCCTTAAAATGTAATAAAAATTAAAATGATGCCATCATAAAAAGTAAATGGACATGGTTACAGGTACTTGGGGTTAAGATTTCTTTATTTTATTTTTTTTATTTTTTAAGGGAAGGGTCTACAGAGTGTTCCGGGTCTCACTACTGGATCGGGCTGGTAGTGATCTGCCTGTTTACAGCCTCCCAAGAGCTGGGATTACAGGCATGGACCACCACGCCCAGTCTCAACCCCCATCTCAGCCTGCCCCAGGGGCAGGGCTAGCATGGCAAAGATAGTCTTTGTGGGTACAATTCAATACATAAGAAATGTCTTTGCATTCATTTTGGTCCTTTTAAATTTCAGCAATACTTAATATTCAATGTGTATATTTTACAGTTCCTTTGTTAAATTAATTGCTTAGTGTTTTATTCTTTTGGTGCCAATATAAATGAAATTATTTTCTAATTGCATTTTTGGTTTCTTCATTAATACTATATGAAAACTGAGTTTTTCGTGTTGATCTTATAAACTTGCATCCTTGCTGAACTCATTAGTTTCTTTGTAGATTTCTTACGATTTTTAAAATATAAGCTAATGTCGTCTGCAAATACACTTTGCTTCTTTCTTCCAAAGCTCAATAACTTTTATTCTTCTTGCCTGATTTCCCTGCTCAGAGCTAACTTCCAGTAGAATGTTACACAGAAATGCTTACAATACATAGCCTTATTTTGTTTCTGACCTTCGAGGGAAAGACTTGAGTTTTTCATCATCAATTATAATATTATTCTTGGGTTTTTTACAGATGTCCTTTTCCAAGTTAAGGTCATTTTTAGTCTCAGTTTGGTGAATATCTTAATCATGAAAGAGTATTGAGATCTTTTGAAATAGACTTTCTGTGTCTATTGAGACGATGATGTGATTTTTGTTAATTATACAGTTGATACAGTATATTTTACCTACTGATCTTCCAATTAACCTTGCTATTCTGGGATAAACATGGGTCGGTCATTATGTTAGGCTCCTTTCTACAGCTGTCACAAAATCCCTGAGATAAACAGCTTAAAAAAAGAAAGATTGATTTTTGCTCCTGATGTCATTCCATGGATGCTGGCTCTGATGCTTTTGGGCCTGTGGTGAGGCAGAATGCTGTGGAAGGAGTGTGTGATGGGGCAAAGCTACCCACCTTGTGGCAGCTGGAGGACAAAGAGAAGACAGAGGAGTGGACTGGGTATGTTACCCCCGTGTGTTCCTAGTGATCTAACTCCCTTCCAGTAGGCTCTACCTCCTAAAAATTCCCCTACCTCCAATAGTGCTGTCAACTGGGGCCCAAGCCCTTCAATACATAGGTCTTTGGGGGTATATTTAAGACCTAGACCGTGGTGTATAATCCTTTTTATTTATTAACAGGTTTGGTTTTCTAGTATTTTGCTGAGGATTTTTGTGTTTACATTCATAAGAAGTAGTGCTTAGTTGCTTTCTGTTGATATCTTTAGTTGGTTTTGCTGTCAGCATAGGAGCCTAAGAGTGACTTTGGAAGTGTCCCCTCCTGTTCTGTATAAAGGTTTTTCTTTCTTTAGTTTCAGTTGTTGTCTTTCTAGGAATTTTTCCACTATAATATCTACTTTGCTGGTATATAGCTCTTCATAGTACAGGTTGTGTGTACCCTTTACCTGAATTTCTTGGGACCAGAAATATTTCATATTTGAGAGTTTTTTGAATTTTGAAATATTTGTACAAGGCTTTTTGGTGGAATACCCTATCTGGATTTTCAGATTAAAGCAATGCAATTATATTCCCTTATCATTTTTTTATTTCTAAGGTTAATATCTCCTTTTATCCTAATCTATTATTGATACTTCATGATTAAGTGTATCTTTATTATGAATTTATAGCTGCATATTATGAACCACAATAACCTGCTTTATATCCTGTATGGCATGATCAAGCAGGTTGTTTTTAAAAAAATTTCTATCTATTAAAACAAAATTGTCCTATTTGGCATAATTTAGATGCATGCTTACATATTATTTGAAACACCACATAGAAAGTATTATAGCATCAAAAGAAGTTCATCTTGCATAGAGTTTAATGTTAGGTCTTATTAGTTTGTTCTGTGCATCTTTTATTTTCTATTTGTTTATTAAAGTGTAATTTGACAGTAGGTGTATTGGTGGCTGTTTTCCAGCAGGCCACACAGCCCTGCTGTCTCATAGAGTTGGTCCAACATTCTCAGCTAACACGTTGACAGAAACACCCAACGTAGGGCCACATTCATCTACTAAAGGATAAACAATATTGTGTATACATATAGTATTTATGTTAGTGGATAATGTATAAGTTTATAAAAATACAGAAGAAAGTGTTTTGATTTCCTTAGAATTCTTATTCCCTTGTTACTTGATCTTCAGATAAATCACAGTTAGTACTAAAGGTCAATCTCTAGCATAAAGAAAAATAGATCTGGCAAAAGTCTTAAGTCTTTTGTTATTTGCTATGTGTCCTTTTTAGCTATTAAAACTCCTTATTCTTCAACTTCTGTTTTATCTTTTTTTTTTTAAATCTTTGATCAAGATAGTCTTTCTGAAACTTTATAAAAAGGAATCTTTTTTAATTTACCTATTGTAATTCTACATGTTATGCCACTGATTTATGTAGGGGAAATACAGTATCATAAAGACATTCTATATGGAGTTTATCGGCAAGAAGAGGGAGTAAGGGCCTGGAATTTGAGAGCTAAAGGTGCTAGATCTCACATTCTGTATTCCATACAGGTCAAGATTAATGGAACAGGGTAAATTATGCTCTAGGTGATTGAGAAGGGTGGGAAATTTAGATTTTGAAATGGATCTTTAAGCAGTTAGTTAAGCCTTTGAGTGATTGAGAAGATAAATAGTAAGACAAAATCCATTCAAGCCACCTCTTCCATTATGTAAAACAAACCTGCAGGGTTTAAAATGCAACCAGGTCTGTTTTACATTAAGGCAAATATAAGCCAGTTTAATTTTAGACCTGCCTCTCACCCCCGACCTTGTTTGGTATGAGACATACAGCATGAATGCACAAGGAATCCATAGTGAGAAGGCTCTCTGCCTGGGAAGTTTGCCCAAGGCTCTAAGAGGAAGGGGAAATTTCTCTCAAATCAACTTTGGCTCTCTGGAATAGAGAACATGGAGAGAGAGAGAGAGAGAGAGAGAGAGAGAGAGAGAGAGA